>WYDI02003788.1:0-13536 GCA_009867235.2 Psittacus erithacus
CATTATAATGAGCAAAGTTCAGCTACAGGACACGATTTCACCATCATTGCTGAGACAGCAGTTGCGATCCACCTTTCCTGGTGGCAACTATGCAGTTTTCTTTACTCCTGATAACAGGGAAGAGCCGTGGTACCTCCGCACCACTCTACTCCCCATTTCAAGGATATTGCACCGGATTCTTACAGACCTCATCTGTTTCCTTGGGAGCAGCAACTGTGTCTCACCTTGAGAGCAGCAATTGTCAAAGCTGCTTTAATATTACAGCCTCTGAGCTGAACCTTGTAAAGCCATATTTCCTCATTTTCCCCAATTTTGGTTATTTTCCTACAGCAAGAGAAGGCAAAGGCAGCCAGGGTGGCCTTAGAGAGCTGCACAGAAGGTATCACAAATATGCAGTGCCATGCGCATCTCCTGCTGGGAGTAATCCCTGGAATGAGCTCTTCTCCAAACCATGCCAGGACATTGTGATGGAAAAAGCACTTGGAGTACGGTTCCAAGGAACAAGTTAACAATTTAGCACCATGAATCATTTGAGGTCACATGCATGTGCCGCCTTCCACTTTTATTTAGCAATCTAGATCTACTGCCAGTGTCCAGTGGTTAGTATTATTGATGCTAGGGTTAAAAATAAATGCCTTTGCATATATACTTAAACTTATAATTTTTCAAATACAGGCTTAATACAAATTAAAGTGTGCTTGAAAATTTTATATTATTATTTTGACCTAGAATGACTGTGTCCAGCTTGGACAAAAAAACTTGGATGGGCAAGTATACTTGCTCTTCCTGGAACTTCACATGCCAGCTCCCTTAGCGCAACATGCAAAGTACCACATTCAATAGCATTCCTGCTTAAGACATATGAGATCATTATAGTCATTGATGTAACCTGCATCCTACAGAGAGTAGATGGTCTGTGGATAATGTGCATACCCCCAAAATGACAGTCAATGAGAATTAAGCACTTAATGCTGGCTAAAATCAGCTCCTGGCTACAATGCTGGATCAAATCGGTACTGTGATGTACTGTTACTTTAAGTTTCAGTGACTTCCCTGTTGTGGGGAACAAGGGGGCTCTGGGGAAGCAAATGATCAAGACATTGATTCAGTATCAATTCTCGTTTAAGTTTCTTGCAGTGAAGTGCGTTATGCTGACTCTCAGCCTGTGTGTGCTATTATTTGGATTCTAGATCCACAATGGTTAATTAGAAAGACACTAGCACTTTTGTTTTGACTTCTCAGGACAGGAGGGGGGGTGGAATATGCCTTATATTTGCATTTTTTAGGTTTTAAGCATTGGAAATCACAGGTAATTGCTGTGGTATATTTTCATATCAGCTCAAAATATACTTCATGAATTTTGCTACTGGTAAAGGAGACATGCTTTCATATGGCTTTACTGTTCATAAACAAGTTTTCTTTTTACAAGTAGATGCACAGATCATTTTGTAACTACTGTGCTGCAAGCTCCCATCAGCAAACCACAGTATCTGTTGCTTTCACAGTATCATTACTTCTGCATGTGAGGCATCTCATCCACAGATGTCTGCAGGACTTTGGTCTACATTGTGAGCATTTTGCACAGGTTATGAGGAGCTATCTCCTGGATTTTCTAGGCTGCTATAGTCCCCAAGACTGGATTTTTATTTTATTTAGTAGTACCTTTTGTTTGCTGAGGTAAGAAACATAGAAATCATTCCTCTGCTGAGAAAAAAATAGGTTAGCTTGCTGTCTTTAAGGATGGCAATCAGAGGTATCTGCTTCTGGTACTGTACTGGCAAAATTCTGTTTTAATGAAAATGAGAGCTGTAATGCAGGCTACCATTCACTGTGTTCGAGCAACCAGCTCTTAGTGCTTGGAGCCAAATTAATGTGAGAAGGAGACATTTTAAGATGCTGTGAACTTAGTCTGCATAAAATAATTTTGTTATTGATTGTATAGGACTATGTGTAGCCATTGTACAGCTATCAAAAGGAAATTTTAATTCTATTCCTAGAGTTATCAGGCATGTCTTTCTTTCTGTAGCTGAATTTTTCAGTTTGCATATTGAGCTCACTTGACTTATCGCTGTGCATTGTTTTCCCCTTCCTGTTTGTTATAACCTCCTTTTTCTATTTCTGGTAAGAATACTCCTTAGATTTTTCATGAATCTGTGCCATCCTTAGGGAGCTTTGTTTAGTTTGTTTTTCTGGAATTTCTTTTGGTGCTTTCTACCTACTGAATTCCTTTTGAGTTTCAGATGAAAATAAGATCCTGTTGTCTAATTTTGAAGGAAAAATGAAATCATCTACAAATTGTCCCTAGAATCTGAATCCAGACTAGGTAGCATCGCTGAATCGAACTTGTCAGGTCTTAAAAAAAATAATAATCAGGAGAGAGGTTTCATTTGGCTTTGTTTTGCAATGAAGATGTTTTTCAGGATGTTATTCCAAAGCATCAACTGTGACAACCACAGTGTTTTGGAAAACCAGTTAAGAGAAATACCCCCAAAATGACATTGCTCTGAAATTCTTGTTCTGCTGCTTTTTTTATGAATACGACATGATCATCCAATGGACTGATATGAAATGAGACACTGTAAAAATGTATTTTGTGCACAAAGGTTTGTGTTGCTCCTGGAACAGTTTTAAAGTAGGATTTTCAGTGCCTGTATCTTCAAGCCGTAATCAAGGGCACCTTGATTCAAGCTGTAACCAGTGCCCCAGTGTATAGTCACAGGGTTATTTCTGTTCTTTGAGGAGAAAATCAGGCTGCCAATGCACATGTCCTTCATGGCAAAATATCTATCTAGAGAGAGGAAAGCAGATGTATGTATAAGGCTAAAAATCCCAAATATAGCCTCTAATAGGTGTGATAATTATTTTCAGGAAAATGTGATAAGATGCAGTTTAAATCCATGGGGCACATTGTTCCAATGAATGTGTAGTGTATTTATTAGGATACTCATAGGACATGTGGCTGCACCAAAGATGTACATCTGCTCTGTGGCTACAGGCAACATTATTTTCAAGGGAAAGTTTCTTGAAACTTTTTTTAATGTGCTTTAACCTCTTGCATGCTGACTTGATATATCAAAAAGTGAGTTGCTCCACTCAGTCATCACTGGCAAAGGCAAGATGACAGCTTCCAGCTGCTCTGGATGCTCAGGCTGGAGTAACATCTCTGGCTTGAATCCCAGCTCCAGACTGGCAAGACTCAAGTACACACCATCCAGAATCTGTGTAATTCCTGGGTTCTTGGAAAGGAAAACCTGGTATAAAGACCAGATAGGAATCGTAGGTTTCCAGTAGTACCTGATTTAGATCACCAGGGGTTGCAGGACACACCATGGCATGCAGCAGCAGTTATGTGTAGGGGGTATGTTTATGTACCTATTTAAAATGACCTGCTGGTTGTGTTAAATGGATATGTTAAAGGAATAGCTCAACAAAACCCCATGTCTACACTGCATGCTTGACTTAGCCCTGTATGCAGTCAGTGCTTTGACCCAGCAAATCTCCTGCCCTATAGCTGTTCTCATGCTGGCAGGCTCATAGCTTTGAGGTGCCAAGGAAGAGTCTCTTTGCATGCCTGCATCAGTTCACTGTCACAGAGTACAGGAGTCTGTCCTGTCTCACCCAGCAGGGCAAGCTCCCCTACAAGTGTTTACAAACTGAAGATGGAGCTGCCATTATACTGGAGGATGGTTAGCAAGCTGGACCACAACCTCAGCATATCCCAGTCATGCAGAACAGACAGAACCAGCTCTGAGACAATGGAAGGGGAAAATTCTGTTCTGTGCAAAGGAAGAAGAACAGGGGAGAAAGATAAAACATAAAAACAAAAAGTAAAAGCATCCAACAAAATTAGAAATAATTTTTCACTGCATTTCATGGCAAGTTATTACTGCTGTGACAAAAAAAGTTGAAGCTCAGCACCCCTCCCTATAGCTGCTGAATTCATACAACCAACGCTGCATGACTCTTCCTCCTCCTGTGTGCCCATTTGGGGCTGAAAATGTGAAACAGAATGTAACAACTTGCTTGATATTCAGGGCAGAGTAGCCAACAGCTGTTAGTTCTTCGGGCAAATGCCCAGTAGGTCAGGCTGTTTCTCAGAAATATTACAGGACAACGTTGTCATTCAGAGTGCTGACTAAGGGAGAGAAGGAATGCCAAATGCATGAGCAATCATCACGGTGTTCTGCTTAGGATGGAAATGTCAGCTAGGATTCTATACTTCTCCTGTTTCTTTTTCTTCCTTGTGGCAGTCTTTTTACACAATAGCAAGGTGTTAACAGTGCAGAATAAAAGGCATGCTAATATGTATAATTTTCCTTGAACATCATATTTGCTTCATGTTCTTTTTTCCATTGCACATAGGAATTGAATAAAGAGTGGGCTGTTTCGTTCCACAAGGCTTTTAATTTTGTTCAAGCCACCCTTCTCTGATCACTTGTAGAGCATCTGTGCATATGCTCCCTTTCCTCCACAAGCACCAGGTCCCCTCTAGATACCTTGCTGTTCTTGTACACAAAGATGTAAGAGCAGTGGATAGCAGCAGAACAGTGTCCCAAACCCATTATCACCCTTATTTTTTTTTATTCCAAGCATTATCTCACTCTTATAAAAGAGTTCTCTTCCTCTATTATGTTTTTTAACCATTTTTTATTTTTTCAAAAAAATTCCATGTGTTTACTGTTATTGTCTTTGATGGTCAGATGAAGTATGATAGCCTGAGGCACATTTGACAGAATATGACTTTAACCTGAATAAATTACTGTCAGGGAATTTTCAAGGAAATACTGAAGTAGATGTGTTATAAATCATAGCATAATCACTGCTGCTGAACAATTTGATGGGTAAAGCAATTAACTGAGTTTATATTTTAGGAAAATCCTTATAATTTCTCCTTATACTTTATCTTCTCACACTGCACTGAGCCCTTTGGGGGAAAAGATTTTACAACAGGCATTTTGCAACTTTTTTGCCTAAAATAATTTTTTTTTCTGTCAACACTGTTTCCTTCCTCTCACAGGTAATCCAGAGATGGTAGGTTTTGGTCTTTCCTTACATATTTATACAATTCACATGGGGGGTAGATAACACCCTTCTACCCTGTGCCAGTATCTGCCTGGTCTTTTTCTACCCCATGCCACCAAATCCCAGGCTTTTCAAATTATATTTTTGAAATATTTCAATTAAGAGAAAAAGAAATTAGAATTTGCAAAGCTCAGAATACTTATGGGATGCTCCTGAAAATATACTTCAGGCAGTGGCCTATATTTTATGCATTAGTATCAGTGGTAGCTTTGACTCAATGAGGATAATCTCTTCTGTCTGGTGAAGCACTCCTGACTGGAAAATATCAGTGGCTTTATAGCTAAAATAGAAAGAAAATGTGAATGTTTCCATTATTATCTTTAGCTGATTTGTGAAACTACTCTTTGTGAGGCTGTACATATTTTTTTTAATTAATTTTAATTATTTTTTTCTACATTGTAAAGAAGTCTGGATTTAGTTTTTGTAGACAAAATTGCAAATTTTCTTGGTTTTTTCACCCAATGTCATGTGAAAGTGCTCTTCTTAACATCATCTGTCTATCATGGTAAAGCCAATCCAATTTTCCAGCATTTGTGACTATTACTAAATCCTCCAAAACATGAATTCTAAAGTTTCTAGATTTTGGAGACAAATAAACTACAGCACTCAATACTTTTGTAAAAGTCACTTTTTTTTACGATAGACTCGTGATCATGGGGATACAGCCTATGAGCACCAAATTCCTGGTGTGGCCTTGCATGAATCCTCACTGAAATGCAGCAGCTGGCTAAGGTGGGGAAGGCACTTTGCAAAAGATACAAATAAACCAGTGTGCAACTGCCTCAATCCTGAGGGTGCTGGCACGGAGGCTAGGCTGCTTTTAAGCTGCCTGTGTGCAAGGACCAAGCATTGATTTTCTGTCTAGCTGCTCACTTCCATCAGGAGGCGTAACCGGCAGGATGCTACCTGCAGCTATAGGCAGCTCTGCAGCAGGTAACACTCGGTTATACCTGTTTGTGCTCACAGAGGAGCTGTGAAGACCAGGCAGAGGATTGCCTGGCCTTCGAGGGAAGAATGAGACAAGGATATTTTACTGTCTCCTGTGAAGTGACTCCCTAGCTATTCATTGCAGCTTGATTGCTTCAGGTCTGGTGGCTTTGCTTTCACCATCCACCCTGCCTTCACAGCCCACAGCAGAAGATGCATGTCCTATTTGGCCCTCACATATCCCAGTGACAGCATCCTTGTCACCACAGAGCCATGCTCCCCCTCTATAGCCTCTGTGATGCAGGGACCTCTTGCTTTAGAAGTAAAGGAAAGGGGAACAGGCAAGCACAGCAAGATGGCCGATGACTTGCCACTTGTGCCTGTCATAGAAAGCAGGCTTGACATCACTGCTGTCACTGCCTAGCACATGCCTCCCCTTTCCCAGGCCTAGGGAAAGTAGACTTTTTGTTATGAAGAAGGTGCTAGAGATGTGGGAGTAATGCCTTGCTTATCCAGTGACTCCCTGTTTGATTTCAAGTAATTTTCTTTGCGTATAATTTTTCACATATATATACTTTCATATATAAAAGGGTTATTCCTTTCTGCCCTTCCTTTTTCTGTTTAGAATGAAAACTATTTGGGATGCACACCTTCTCATTCAGATTCACACAGTATGCCTCAAGTGCTTGCTACTGTGCCCTTTCTTATCCATACAAAATTTCCCCATCAGTGTTTGCTTTTTATATTCTCCAGATTAGATTCCACAGATGGTCTTGCAGAGTGTACTGAATTTATGGCAGAGGTGAGCAGTGCACCTTGATTTTCATACTGCTCACCGACTCACAATGCTCAGACTCCATATAAAGTGTACTAGCACTTTAGCTTCAAAGTGAACCAAAAACTAGACGGGGTCCATTTCCTGATTCAGGATTAGATTGCACACCCATCTTGCAAGAATATCTAAATTCATGACGTTCCACCCAGCCACGGCAGAAAAGAGGATATCGATTAGTCTCATTAGATGTCTGCTGCTTTAGGATAAAATCTCATGAGAACACCTCATTACTTTGCTGTACTTCTTACTGGACTTAAATTTTCTCCATCTTTTAGGGTGATCCTTAGTGGTCCTGTAAGCACTAGTGATATCTGGACCCTTACCTGTCCTCTGTGTTTCCTGCCTGAGTCCCTGGCAGCCCTGAGAAAGCTACGTGCATTTGTTCTGTTAGAATCCAAGAACTGAAGTACTTAACCCTATCATGAAACGCCAAGATAGTGCAGCTCCACATCAGCAGAGGATATCCCTCCTCTCCTTAGTAGGAAGGCAATGAAAGTCATTAGTATATTGACATAGTAGATTTACAGTACAAGTCTCTCTCTGGCTCAGATTGTTTTCCTGATAAGCACTTTTCCTGCTGAGCCTACCTATCTTGACATAAATGTCCTTTGATAAACCTTTCTGTCTCGAAAATACCATTGTTTTCATTCTAAATCTTTTGTGATTTTCATTTTGGACATAGATGTTTTAACAAATTATATTTGCATGTGGTACAACACCAGTTTGTTGAATCTCATGTCTGAATCAACTCTGAAAATGAAATTGTGCATCTTCCTTGGAGGGTCTGGAAAGAAAATGTAATAAAAAATAACTACAGAACTCCACATCACCACAATCAGCACATGCAATGCCACAAAGCCTCTAACTGATTTTTAGTTCTTTTCCAACTGTATATATTCACCACTTTTAATAATGCAGATTTGTATATTTGGATTAAAATAATCCAGAATGCAAATATCCAGACCACTGAAGTCAGGCTCTGGTTTCAATTAAGCTGAATGTCTGGCAACCAGAAGCACTAGGGGAGGGAAACCTACCAAGCATTAACACTGGATGAAATGAAAGCCTAATATTGGAGGAAGGAGAAGTTTGCATGCTGTGGCTGAAAGTTTGGGGGGGTCCACTAAAACATTATTTACAGGTTATGATGCAGAAAAAATCATCTTGCCAGCTCTAATTTCTTACTCTTTGCAACCTCCCCACCTTGGGCTGGGCCTATGGAGCCTGGCATTCCCTGTGGGATGAGAGGGCTGGGATACCATGATGGGAAAGTGTTCAGGCCCAGGTGTGGCAGGGTTGTGCACCCCTGGTTGCACCAGGCATGCCTGGAGGGAGGGAGGGAGATTTGTACATGATCATCTCCTTGGAGCACACACAGGAAAAGAGGCAAACATATTTCCACTAACCTTAAAATAGGGGTTTAATGGGCTGAAAAAGGTGCTATAGTCTGATTAAGTAATTAATTAATCACTTTGCAACATTAGAATGTGAGTCATGGAAGAGCAGATGCTTTTACACCTGCACTGCCTCGGGAAAGATGTATCTGGGCTCTAAAAAATGGACACTGACAAAAGATGCCTGAAGTCCATAGGGAAAACTACTGGTTTTTACATTGTATGGAAGACATCACAAGTATTTTATGACAGTGTACAGTAATTTCAAGATTTTGAGGTGCATTCTATATCAAACTCTCACTTGCGTACTCTGGCTTTATATATTTCTTTCCTTTCTGTATTTTCGGCTGCCTTAGCACAACCTTTTCTCTGTGACTCTGCTGACTCTGGATAAAAGACTGGATGTGCCACTCGTGGCTGAGGAAGAGGAAGGTCAGAAGCCCAGACACTTCTGCCCAGGGTAGCCATCATCTTGTTGCTGAATCTTGAGTTATTTCAAGGCTTTAAGAGTCTCTGAGAGCTTCTTTAGCTTGGAAAATGGTGGAACTGTTTCAAGAAGTAACCACTAGAAGAAACGAAGTTAAATGAAAGGCTACTTCAAGTATGAAGTACTATTATCCTTCTTGCTCTGTTTTGGAAGGATGTATCCCAACTCTTGCTGCCCTTAGAAATCATAAGCTTCTCACACCTGGTGGGAGGCTTGAACTACTCATCTGTTGCAACACATGCAGTTGGTGTAAACGCTTGAGATTTAAGACAAGAAGCTACTGCTTCACTACTGGCACCAGATGCACATTTCCAAGACTAATGAAAGTCTATATAAGCTTGAAATACTCAATTAGTAATTGTTTGCACTAGTTGTTAAGATTTTTGTTTGGTGAGATGAAGGACTGTTCACAAAGAATCAGCGCTTAATGGCTAAGCCTTGCCACAGAAAAGCCTCTGGCACTTTATCTTCAAGATTCCAGCATATTTCTTGTTGCTACTTTTATACATATCTGCAATAAATAGCTGATTCCTCCAAGTGCTTTGGATTTGCTTGAAGCAGATTTATAGAACAGCTTTTTAGCACTGCTCTCAGGTATTACAGGAAAGGGGAAAGCTGCTTCAGTTTCCTGCAGAGTTCCATTTCAGGGCACTGAATTTTCCAGTAGCTTCCACTTTCCAAAAGCAATGTTTTTATGTACTGGGGAGCCAAGTGCAGTGAAGTTGGCCTGACACGCCTACTTAAGGAGGCTTAAGATTGTGCAAATCAAGCCAAGAGCAAAGGTAAGGGTAAATGGAGTAGAAGTTTAGCCCAAGTTGCTCCATCCACCATGTGACAAACCCTCTCCTTCCTCTCTCCCCTGCCAAAATGAATGCGGAATGTGGGAAGAGTTTGGTGTCAGGATCTACCTGCCTGTAAGCAATAATGTCAGTGGTTTTATTAAAAAAGAAAATTCCATGGTTTTGTGATGATGTGAGGCAGTGTTAAGCTCTCTGCAGAGCCGTGGAGACTGCTGGAGGCAGGGTCTCCAAGTTAAGACACAAAAAGACAGCAGTGCCATAAGGCACCTGATCACTTTGCTTATATTATTTTTGAGCATGGGACTGTCAGCTCTGAGCAGTGACAGTCCAACCCCTTATACAGGCAATGGCACCTGTCCCTGGAGCCAGCTAGCGTACTGTGTGGTACAAAGCATTGCCAGGCCACAGATGGCAGGGAGACTTCTGCAAGCATTCATGCAGACCTGTAAACTATTTCCCCTAAAAACATGCAATAGGCAAGCTGTACTGCTTTAAAATGCCTGCTTCAGATCAAAGCTGAATGAAAATGCAACTAGGTCATCCATGACAGCACACAGGGTGATCACATATAACTCACAACTTCAAGAAGACTTGCCCAGATCATTGCAGACATCTCAAATAGCACTAGAAACTTAAATGAGTCAGTGCTAGGTTGCTATCAACTATACTGTGAAAGTAGATACGTAATGTAGTACTATGAGTGTGAGAACTGAACTCACCCTAACTCTCCAAAGTTACGTATATGTTAGTCTGAGAATTCAGTAGGGCTAATAGTCATTCTTTAGAATCATAGAATTATCAAGCCATAGAATCATAGAATAGTTTGGGTTGAAGGGGACCCTCAAAGGTCGTCTGGTCCACGCCCCTGTAATGAGCAGGGACATCTTCAACTAGATCGGGTTGCCCAGAACCACATCCAGCCTGGCCTTCAATGTCTCCAGGAATGGTGCATCCACCACCCCTCTGGCCAGCCTGTGCCCATGTTTTACCTCCCTCACTGCAAAGCAATTTTTCCTCATGTCCAGCCTGAATCTCCTCTCTTTTAATGGGAGCTTTAACTTCTTGTCAAAGATGTGGATAGCACTTAGAGACAGTGACAGCAAAAAATCCTTTCATTTCACTTCAAAATACTCCAATGAGAAAAGTCTTGCTTTGGACAGTTGCCTAGCTCATTTGTTTTATTCCGCAAATCACCCAAGTACCCATTTGTGCTTTAGAACTGGGATTCAGTATTAGTTCTTGATTAGAAGAGCTGTCATCTGCCTTTCTGTGCAGAAATGTGAATCATGAGCTGGCAGTTCCCGGTAGAGCTCCAGACCATTTAAAGTCACAAAGTCAAATTAAAAATAAATAAATAAAAAAGGGGGAAAACCAAGAAGCCTTTGTGGTGCAAGAAGGTCCAGGCGAAATTCTCAGAACTTCCCTGACCTGGGAAAGTATCAATAACCTTAAAATTTCACAGCCCCCTTTTTAGAACCGCAGCCTTAACATTTTGTAGGGAAAATAAAGCTTTGGTTAACCTTGGCACTGGCAGACCTCATTAAAATAACAGCCTGTCACTTTCCAGTTTAAAATAACAGGGTTGTCAGTTTTATATTCAGCAGAACAATCTACGGTCTTATTCTCTGGGAAACCCTGCGGAGGTGCACTGGAGGGGCTGGCAGCAGCACAAAGGCTGAGCAACACTGCCATCTTGAGGACTCTCCCCCCCCCCCAGAAGCCAGGCTGCTCCCCGGCGGCTGGGGTGATGCGACGCTCAAATCCTGTCGAATCTGTGCCCGTATGCACTTCATTTTTTAAAAGGCTGAAAAATAATCCGTGGTCAAGCGTGTGGTGGTTCAGCAGCTGCTTGGCATTTGCATTGATTTTGTGAGAGAGTGGGGAAATGTGTGATGTGTGAAGACATAATCTCCATATACAGCAAATAAACTTCTGCTTTTATTCATTCTGAACAGAAGCAGGTAGCCCTCGCTGAGGTAACTAATGTGCATCGAAATTTTGAGCATCTGTTCTAAACAAAAAAATATCTAAAGAAAAAGCATATTAAACTCCCTGTATCTAATCAGTGGAGAAATGAAGGTGCCTTTCAAAAAGCTTGGAGAGAGCTAAATTCAAATACCTGGGTGATACAGAGGAAGCCCAGTTCAGTTGTTTATACATAAGTGCCAAGTGCCTCTGAGACATCTGTATGAAGATAGCAGATGTAAAACGGAACATACAGGAGATGCATCTTTCTCAAGGGGCAGCCCATAAAACTTAGAGGTCCAAGTAATTGTTTTTCATTAAGCTCAGTTTACAAGGAAAACTGTTTGGCAATTAAAATGCCCAGCTGTCCTATACTAACCTGCTTGGGACATATGATTCTTGCCCTATGACACCCACGTGTAGCAGAGACGTAAACATAATGACCAGTTAGAAAGAGTATATAAAATATGCTTGCTGACTTAGTCCTTTTAAACAAATTGTTGGCCATTAGCCTTAAAATGCTTTTAGATTAAATCCCTAATGAACATAAATACTGACTGATGTATGAAAGTCCAGCACATTTTTCTGCTAATACAGCATAACAAAAATCTTTCTCACTAGCTGTGCCCTAGCGTGCTCTTCATGATCCCACTGGTAGCTCAAGTGATGAAGCTCTGTATCCATAAATGTGCTATCCAGATGCCCATCATTATGCAAGGTCTACATCATTTTAATAAAGACTGCAAGGGTGTTGAGTGTGTGGCTGGGTATGTTAGACATGTCTAGAGGAAAGCAAGCAGGAGGCAGTAGAAAACTGCCTGTTTTTTCACCTGGAAATAACGTAGCATGAAGAAGTGGCGTTAGTTAAACGTTGCCTGTGAATTAAAGGGCAAAAGAATACGTGAGACTTCAGTTTAATTTCCAATGGAAACACGCTTCATCAGCAGTAGGATAATGTGTGCTCAAAAACAGTGGGGGCAAAAAAGCAAATTTTAAAGGTGGGGACCCTAAAACAATTTGGCTGCCCACTTCACAAGCAAGTGTCTTTCTGGGATCTTCCATGCCTTATAGGATGCAGTCATCTCACTTTTAGTTTTGCATGGTATTTTCAATGCTTTTTTGAACTATCCTGGTGAGTCTTTCCATTTATCCAGATGTCCTGAATATAAAACAAGGAATGCTAAAGTCTGATTCCTGCTAAAATGATGGGCTTGGTTTTTAGCTTGTTTCGTTACTGTGGAGTGCAAGGTGAGTAAATAACACAGAAATGTTGGTCAGCTTTATTTACCTGCTTATAACTGTTCCCATGCTGTTAGGACTAGAACTGAGTTTATGGGTGCTGTGCCACGATCTGCTGAGGAACTGCATGACATACATGACTGACTTGGTCTCATAAGAAGTCAGTGTCCTGAATAAGAAATTAACTGCATTTCCCTATGTATGGCATGTAACGATAATGTTTCCATAACTCTGGCTATGAATTTCTCTTTGGAAATTATGCAAATATTTAACTTTTCTCACCTACAAAGTAATGGCTTTCCTCTGTTAGCAACTTTAGATGAAGGCCAGGGTATTCTAATATCCATTTTTGTATATTCCCCCCATTAAATTAAAAATTTAACTCTTTGCAAGGCTTTTGCTATATCCTTTTTCTCATGAGAAAGTATTGCAAGTCAAAACAAATTTAGTACTTTCAGAGTAGCTGAAAAAAGAGTTCAGTATAATATTAGGGCTATGTCAGGAAGATAGCTAAGGAAAGTCAGGCTAAGTACAGCCCCAGAAATCCAGCTGTCTTAATCCAAATAAATCTCTGCTACAGAAAGTGGAACAGAAATATGTAAAATATCAAAATTGCATATGCCTCATGTTTGAATGTTTCCACAGAAGTCTAACCGAGCTTGAAAGTTAATCTTTAATTCAAAGAATAGGAAATACCAAAGAATCATTTACAAGGCCACAGGTCACTAGAGTGTAAACTCCACTACCAAAAGCTGAGAGGGTTAACAGAGATTCAGTAACACAGTGAGAAAAAGCAAGACTTCACAG
>WYDI02003791.1:0-27869 GCA_009867235.2 Psittacus erithacus
TCCTCTCCTCTCCTCTCCTCTCCTCTCCTCTCCTCTCCTCTCCTCTCCTCTCTCTTTTTTCTCTTTCTCTCTTTTTCTTTCTCTTCACAAACTTTTTCATAGATTTAACTCAAATTTCAAAATTTAACTCATCAAAATGTTCTTTTGTCTCCCATAGTTAAATAATCAAATCTCCATTGTGTCAGTGATCTTAACAGTGGTTCTGTAAGCTTCCTGCTTGTTACATTTGAAAATTGAATAAAAAATTCCTTTGTGCTGACAGCTTCATTGTACTCAGTGTTCAAAATATCAAAGGATGAATGTTAAATGTTCATAATGCAAAGTGTCAAGAGTGCAATCTGGGATAATAGAATACATGTCTTGCAAACTTGCAGTTTAATATGGCAAACTACTTGGTCAGCAAGCAAATTAATTCATTTATGATTTGATATTACTGCAAGCAGAGGGTCAGCTTTTGCAGGCAGCTCTGTCTGCTGTTGAATTTTGCTACCATGTAGTATCTCCTGTATTTGTAGATGCCTACCAGAAAAATGAGTGTGTGGTCTCAGCTTAAGAGTACAATTTCAGTGGTCCCCTTATATCTATCAGTTCACTGTGGGGTTCTTGTAAAGTTTTTCCCCCCAGTGCATGTTCTCTGTTCAAAGGGACTTAAAACCCATTTGCTATAATTATCTGGTTATCCTTTTAAAATACCAATTGTTGTACTGTCTGAATTGATTGTGCAGATGTTTAAAACACAAACAGACGAATGCAGTGAGATGTTGTCAATGGCATGTTGTCTCCCACAGTTCCACAAAGAAACTTGAACATATTTTCTGGCAGAGCTGCTCATTTTCCCAGGGCAGATATTTGCAAGCTTACCTCTGTAGTTTGTGAATAACAAAATGAATGGTAAATATTAACCTCTGAGAGCTGGAATAACGTGAAAAATTACAAAAGTAAATGTTAGCAGAAATATCCGTTGCGCAGGCAAAGAGAGAGACAGCACCGAAAGGATTTATGTGCTTCTTTGAGTCTTGGCTCACACACCAAAGTTGTGAATCTTTCTATTGAAAGGAAAGTGAGGTCCAATTTTTCAAAAGTAGCCTTGAAGGTTTGTTTTTCAGAGTTCAGTGACCTGATTGAAAGAACAGCTCTCTGTAAAAATAATTATGAAAGAGGGAAAAAGAAAATATTCCACATACTGTGAAAGTTACAACCGCAAACAGATTTTCATTCTCTTGTACAAACTAAACCCCAAAACAACCCTAATGGATTGACAGATTTTATTGCTCTCTTTCTTACAGAAAAAAAATGAATTTGGTAAACCTTTTGTGTTGGTTGACTGTGTCCTCCTTGATTGCTACTACCTATAAAGAGTCCATATCTGTAACTTATTATTTCATCTGTTGATAATGTCTTATAGATGGGCATACTGAGGTTCTTAGTAATAGCAGAATGGGGTCAAACAAGCAATTGTTAAAATCAAGGCCTGTAAGTGAAACAGATTGGGAGTATTTTCATGATACAAATATAAGCAAAGATGCAACAACAATACATATTTTTTGGAGATGAAATATTTTCTTTTGGGCATGGTATGCATCTAATCTGGACATCCCTAAGAGAAGTGTCTTTTACATGACTGCCCTGGTTTTATGTGAATTTAAACAAAAACTGATATCTATTTTGTAGTGGCAAAAGAATTTCAGGTCCCTTACTGTTGTTGGGATGCTTTCTGTGTTCATAAAAGCATTACCAAAGTGAGCAAGGATGCTCCTTTGCTCCATCCTATGGGCACAAAATACAACACCCTTCTCAGCACATTTCAAATATAGAGCTGGGTTAGCTGAGCTACTGCAGTTCCCAAGAGGCAGAAAAAAAGGTGGAGATGAACTTGTAGCCCCATGACAGCAATGTCATCTACACCCGCTGCCTGTTCCTTCTTTACGGGCAATCTGGTGGTCTTCCTGCCACAGACATCTCCCTGTCATACATCTCCTTTGTCCCATCAGCAAAAATACACTGGAGGATCACACTGGGCTTGTAGCCAATGCAGATTTATGTCTTGGGTTTTTTTTCTTTGTGAGCTACCTTTGATTTAAAGACCAGCTTTTTATCATGGATGAGGTGTTGATCTAGGGACCAGGCTTGGCAGTAGGCTCCTGCTGACTGGCCCCTGGCAGGACATTTGGCCCAAACTGCTCATGTGTTGGGTTTTTGCCTGCTTGAAATCCATTTGATGCTCTCTTCTCCTTGGTAATTGCCACTAGGGGAGATTTTTGGTTTGTTTATTTTCTCATCGAGGGCGATTCACAACTTTTTGTGTGTGTGAGCCTGTTTTGACAGGAGGTGGTGCAGAATGACAGCTTAATGTCCCAGTGACACCAGGATATGGATGCTCCCCATATTATATGGTGATCAGGACAACCTTTATAACAACCAGCAGTCAGATTATGGTTCTAATGATTTTATATTCATTTTGTGAGTGGTAATTACATCACTGGGTAATTTGTATTTGGAGAATAATTTCACATTTACTCCTCTAGTTTGTGGCTAAAGTTTTTTCATCTGAGCAAAGGCTAAATCTAACTTTTGCCTTATTTGTTTTATCTAGGTAAATTTGTTAAGGTAACACCATAGTGAAAGTACTGACTAGCAGCTCTTAGCATTCGTTACCAACACTTCAACATCTACAAGTGTTCATCTGCCTTACGTCCCTGGCATTTGTTGTTTTGTCATTAACATTAATACTGTCTTTAGATGTACGTTCAGTGTTTAATATTAATCGCTACGGTTTGTATATAGACTTTCCCTTTTAGCTCCTTGCTGTGGGGTGCACAGAGGCCCCAAGCATGTCTTTCCCCAGCAACCAGTGAAGCAGAAGGAGTGAACTGCATTAGGAGCCCCCTGAGAAAGCAGGATGGCACTTAAAGAACAGAGATGCTCTTAGGGAGGTGGTTGTGAGGAAGCATGGTGTTTGGTACGGTTCTAGGGGGTACATGCAGCAGTGGTGCTTCCTGCATTCTCCAGAAGGGGAATTCCTCCCCATGAAGCCTGCTGCGGTTAGGAGGGAAGTTTTTGCATTTATTAGGAAGCAAAACTTGCTGGTGAAGGGCTATTGAGGTTGAGACCACATTAGGAGGTCCTCCTGACCCATCTGGAGTGTGAAACATTGACTGACCTGCCACGCTGGCTCTCCAAGCTTAGTCTGGATGGATCCAGTGATGGTAAATTCCTGGGTTATTTTTTAGGCAATTGGATAATGTGTCCTGTTAGGAGAAAACACAAGTTTTCAGATGTTCCTCATCAGCCCTACCTCCATAGAAACATAAAAGTCACAGAGTAGCTTTAGCTCATTTAGCTGCAACTGTCTTTTAGATGCTTAGACCTTGATTAAATCGTAGAATCATAGAAAGGTTTGGATTGGAAAGGACCTGAAAGCTCATCCAGTTCTAGCCCCACTGCCACTGGCAGGAGCACCTTCCACTGGAGCAGGTTGCTCCAAGCTTCATCCAATCTGGCCTTGAACACTGCCAGGGATGGAGCATTCGCAACTTCCTTGGCAAATCCATCATAAACCATTATTCCTCATTATGGTTTGGGCTGTTAATTAATTTAGGATTTTTTCTTAGATGCATGCCAGGATGCACAGGAGACATGCAGTGCCTCTGTCTCCACTACCAGGACCAAAACTGCAGCCCTCACCCTCATCCCACACACCAAAGACAGTGCTGGAAGAACCACTTTTGACAGTGACTTCTACAAACCACAGGGAAAAACCCAGTCAAGATGTCTATTAAATACAGTTCAAACAACACCACAGCAGATATGTTATGAATATTTTAAAATGACTTCTTAAAATTAGGGACTGCCTACTGAAGGCAGTCATTAGTGCAGGCTTCATTAGAGTAGCAGTCTATAACGAGTTATCAACTTAGGAACTAATTTAAATTATATCTATTAAAATAGACTTTTTACATAAAACAGAGGGCATCAGGGTTGTAAAATAGACTGGGGCTTAAAATGTAAGCTAATAAATATCTAATAAGTTACAGTGTGTGTTTAAACTGATACAACATGCAATATACTGAGTAAATATTGTACCGTGTAATCTGAAGGGTCTTTGGACAGCCCTGGAAGCAGGTGTAGGGTAATGCATGAAACATTTTATCATGCCTTTCCCAGGTCTTCACACAACGCGACCCTTCCTCTGCATCACTGCTTCCCTAAAAGCACATTACTCAAACACAGCTTCTACCTGGGTGGAGCGTCTGACTTGGTTTCACCAAGTAATTCATTAATGAGCCCTCCTTGTGCCTTTAGGTGGTTCATATCCATTATCCTCATTTAATAGTTTTGCCTAAGGATGTCTTTCAATATAAATAATCTTCCACATTGCTTAGATAGCATAGTTGTGTTTATTTTTATAGTAAATTGAAATTACCTAAAAGCATTTGACCAGCTTTTGAATCATATGGCATACAGTAGACCAGGTACAGAACCTCCTGAATTTCTGTAACAGAGGATATATTATCCCACCAGTGCGATATCTCCCACACAGACAGAAATTCATCCAACATGTGTTCAAGTAATTTTCTCTCTCTGACTTTTAGCTGGCCACGTAGGCTTTTAAACTACCCTTGCTGCTTTAAATGTAGTTTTAAATTGCACCTAATATTTGGTAGGTAATTCTTTAAAGCTGTTAGCACCTATTCACAGTGTAAATCGGGGGATTTTTCTTTTTCATGTGTGCCTTCTGGGATGTTAAAGGATCCAAGACTGGGGATGCAATCTCAATCCAGAACTGATCTTTGCAGTTTCCTGCAAGGGTGAAATGGGAAAAATAAAATATTACTTTATTAAAAATTGCTCAAAACACATCTTCCTTGTTAAATATGCAGAGCTATTCAAAAATATTACCTTTCTGGGAACAGTAACAACACTCTGATTGCCTGAGTTACTATTTCCAGTACTTGGTTTACTGCTAAGGAAAAATTAGGACTTCAGGAGAACAAATGAATTCCTGCATTTGCTGAGGATTGAAAACGTGAACATCCCCTAACTGTGGAGGGACGAGAGGGTTGTATCATTTAACGTGGCGACAGGATTCACTCACATTTGACAGCGTAATTAAAAGAAACAGGGGAAAACGTTAGTAAACAAATCAACTTGGCAGTTAGGAAAGCCCAGGGCTAGTAGAAAATTAGCGCACTATACAACTGGAGGGATTGTACTCTACTTATCATGAAGATACTCCTGGAAAAAATACACTCACCATCAAGGCAGAGGCTGAAAGAAAGCAATGATGTTCTTCACACCGTATATAGTATAACTCTGACAGTCATGCTTACAAGTATCTACAGTATTATAATCTTTTCTCTCACAGAGTAAATTAATTTGGAATCTCATAGACAAAGTCTGTACATGCCTGAATCTTTTCCAGGATGCTTTTACAAACTACATTTTCTCTCTACAAATTATTCTGCAGTTCTCTCAGTGAAATTAATTCCACACTCTGTATCTGCTAATGAGAGTCCACCCAATATTTTGCTATTGCACACACTCATTAGCATGGTTTAAATTGCAGGCAGCAATCAGCATCTGTCAAGCAGATAGCGCACAAAAGATATCTTTAGCATTTATGGAATCTAAATATTTCTAGTTCTTCCTCACCTCCAAAGCACAGCCCCGCGCAGCAGGTATATGAGCATTAAGGTTCTTGGAGAACAGTTACCTTCTGCAAGAGTACTCTAGCCCCTAAACCAAAAACTCCTGTGTTTCTGCTAAATGATTGAAGAATATCTTGTAAATTATTTACCTCTTCCTGCTGCTACTTTTCAGTTGATAGTGTTTACTCCGTTTCCAACATGATGGCAAAGTTAAATTTTCATTTTGCTGAAAAAGAACAAAATACGGTGAGCCTTTTTGCTTGTTATTGCCTGATGCAGAATGAGCTGTTTTCTCAATCCCATGCATCACAGATGTCCTGTCAGGGCTCATATACACTGAGTGAAGTATTTGCATCCCCGTGCCTGCTGATAGAGTGAGCATGTTTGTCTACAAAGTGCTTTTAAATGAACTAATACATGATTCATGTGGACTCCTTTGAGCAGAACACCAATCTGTCTGGACACAGTTTGCTGTAGGCTTGACAATAGACACATTTCTCTAGGTGAGACAGGTACAACCATCCTCTGGAAATGCAGGGGGTGAGTGGTACCCGTGGCCTGGCACATCTGAATGTACATTGGGTTACCTCTTGGGACAGGAACGTGCCCTGTGCTGGAGGTTGTGTTTGAGATATTCTTCATACTGTCTCTGTTTGGATGCTTGTGACATGAGCTATGCACAATCTGTATCTGCTCAGTCATGCTTGAGCAGGAGAGGATAGAGCACTACCTTTATTATTTATACAGGGATACAATAAGATTCTTTGCAGTTAAAGAGAAAAAAAAAATTGATCCCAAGTATACTGTTTCCTATTGAACTAAATAGATTTTTAATCGAGTCTCTGTTCCTTTGGGTAATTGACTTAACAGTGTGGGCAAATTAATTTCAGACAAACTATAGCTGGGATTTTCCAAGGAGCACAAGGGTGCTAGGGAGTCAGCTCCAGTGCAGGGAGAGCAGGGCAAATATCTTAATTCTTTTGGCTTTCCAGCCACATTGCAACCCAAATGTTTAGACCTGGAGCTGAATTCAGAAGCTTTTATACAAGCAAAACTCCCACTGAAGTCAGTCAAAACACTGGTTCAGAAAACACAGCAGAAAATGGCTCAAAAAATTCCCAAGTGCTTGAAAATGTGTTATACACACATAACCTCCTCTCCTTGTTTAATAGCCTAATCTAAATGTCGCTCTATGCAATGCACTGTTGTTCAAGAATTTCTGTGATATTTGGCACAAGTACCTCTGTTTGGATCTTATCTGGTTATAAAAGCCATTGAAACAAGTTTGTTTTCCGGTGACCCAACCAGAGCCCCACTCTAGTGGTGAAAGACTGGAGAGTAAAATCAGCATTGCTCTGCAGCTTCAAAACATGCACTTTCTTCTGCTCTGAACCAGAGAGCTCTGTTTATATTAAAGCTCTTTCTATAAAGTCTGCTGAAAAAGCAGGGAACACGGAGCACTTTTAAATTATACCTAAGTCATAAACAGCCAGAGAGAGATGTGCACCATGATTTGCAGCTGAGAGGTTCTTGGGCCATTGTTCCTTTCCAGCTTTCCCAAATTCAGAGCCTGAGAGAGACAAGGAAAGTTGCATTCCCTTGTCTGCACTGGCAGCAAAGCAAAGGCCAGAGGAGGAGCCCGAGGGCTGTATTTTCAGATCCATTGGCTTTTGTCTTGTTGAGACAGGCAACTTTATACATTTTACCTCCCTCCAATGTCAAACCTATTAAACACTAAATCTTTTACATAGGACACTGTACCTATGCAGAAGAAAAACTCCTTCCAATATTCTTTAAGGAAATTAAAAATACACACTTTAAAAACCTGTAGCTGCTTTCCATTGCTGAAAAAAAGATATTCTGCAGGCTGAATATAATAAAAGTACCTTTATTACTAAAGAAAATCTACTCTATGGAAAAATCTTCCATTGCATATTTTGGTGCCTTCGTCATATAACTTTGGTAATTAAAAAGAATATCAACTAAACAATAATTAAAAGGAAATTATTCCTCAGTTGCCAGTTGCAACCATCATGAAATCAAGGAATGTGACAAATAGTACTCTGTACTATTTACATGTTGTGAATGAAAGAAGTATGTATCTATATAACTTTTCTCCCCCAAATAAATCTTAATAAAAATATTTGTAGTGCTGTCCAACACAAAATGTAGTGTTTTTCTTCTGTGCAGCTGTTTGCAAAGCTGGTGAATTGAAAAGATATTGCTCATATTTTCTCTGCTATTCTGTTCTATCCTGTTGACCTGGCTGATGTTATTGGCGTATCCTGAGTTATCATCCAAAATTTTGATGGTTGGACATGGTTTGGCTGCTGGTGGAAAGGGTATGGCTGAAATGGTGCTGAGTATTAGAGTGCACTGTGGTCAGGATAGTTCAGCTGGGATTTGTGAAAATAAAAGGTATAAACAAGAGATAAACAGAATGAATTGAGGGAAAAGTACGATTGCCACCTGAAAAGCAAGAAACTATGGTTTTTATTTGTGGTTCAAATAGTAACCTTTGATTTGAAGATTAATTGCAATAGTGAATAATAGACCTATATAATAATAAATGAATTTTCCAAGTCCAAGTAAAACCCTCTGTACTTTTTCCAGATTTCTGCAGCAACAAGGATGAAAGTCAATGTAGATGAGTGAAACACTTTTATTCTCTTTGCTGCTCTTCTCTTCCATGTTTGGTTATTTGCCTGATTTTATCACCACAGATGCAGGAGCCAACCTTTCTAACAGAGCTTTATGGCAACTCAAATATTTCATCCTTTTTCCCAAAGAAGTATATTAATATGATATTTAATAGTTTCTAGAAACTGTTGTTTATAAGGAGGAGGGTTTCCCAAAAAAGCTTTTGACTACTAAAGGGAATTTGGGATATTATCATAAATTTTAAAAATAAATATTAACCACATGATTTATCTGGTTTTCCTTCCTTTTCTTTGTAAGTACTATGAAATTAAACACTATTTTAAAAGACCTTTCTTTTTCCCCCTGTTGCTTAGCTCATTGCCCTCAAAACTTTGAACTCTACTGAGCTGTTAATCATTCTGCAGTGACAGACTCCTGTTAGTTCTTACTGCCTTCGTCCATTCATTTTTCTCCCAAAACATGGCACCTGCTAAACAACACTTCACATTGCTTTCTGTCCCTTCCTGAAATCATAGAATCAGAGCATAGTTTGGGTTGGAAGGGACCTTCAAATGTCATTGCTATTCTGGAGGTAACACCAGCCTCCTCATCCTGGAGAAAGGGGATGCTGAATAAATGTACCGGATACCTGAGGCTGGAGAGAAATGAGCCAGGTCACCAAGAGCAAATTGGGGCACTGCAAAAAGTATCTACAGGGGAACAGGGTTCCTTTCTGCTCCCACTTAACACCAGTGTTATTTCAGAACAAGCCTGTTGAAATTAAGGGACTTATCCTGGCTTAACACCAACGTAACTGAGAGCAGAATCTGGTCCCCTGCTCTTGGCATGACTACTTTTTTGGCAGATTTGGCCACTAATGCTCTCAATGGGCTTTGAGCTTACATTTAATGGCATTACATTCATTTTAATATTTTTTAAATAGCTAGTGTAAATTGATTCCACTAAAGAAAAAAATCCCTTTACCTACCAGCGTTCATTTGTATTTCAAATGGCCCATTACATTTTCACTAACAATCATTACAGCCCTGTGAGCTTATTGAAGCTTGGTCTTGCACTGAAACTGTAAAAACTGCCAGCTCTGGAATTTTTTTTTTGCAATGCTGAAAATAGCGTTAGGAAAAGGGTTTTTTGTTACAGAACATGACTACATCACCTGAAATACAGTTAAGCTGTGGTAAAGAAATGCACTGCACTATTTTTTTTGGTCCTCCAGTGGAAAATATGGGCCTAGGTTGGATCAGCTCTGATAAGCTGATCGATATATTAATGCTAAATCTTTCAAGATTCAGCCAGAGCCACTCGCTGCAATTTCAGTTTCTAGTCAAAGAAGCCTGACAAGAAGTTGGTTCAAAACTTTGAGAAGCCATAAGCACAGAAAGCAATTCAAGCATGAAAAAGAATATAAAACCTTACAAGGATTTCCACTCATGCCTGGTGATAATCCTAAATGCAAGACAGGGGACATAACTGTCACAGCTAGAAGAAGAACATGGGACCCTGATGTCCGTGTCAGCTGTTTCTGCAGTAGGATGGAAAAGCCAGATGGGAACTGCAGTTTTTGAAGAGCATTAATACAGATATTTAGCCTTCTACCATGCTTAGAAGCTTTGCTGCTGTGCTCAATCCCAGTAATACAGTGACTGAGTAAAGTAACACATGGAAATGTGTTTAGCAGTCTGGACTGACTGGTAGCCTAGATGCATTTGGAATACTGATTTGATATAGCTAAATATCAAGTCGTATACTAGGCACAACTATATAAGGCTGGAGAGTTTAGTCCAGGTACAACTTGGTGGTCTCTGAACCAGAAATGTTATGAACAAACATTTGAAGCTATAAAGATTTCTGCTTCATGCTCTTGGCTGACTTAATTCTGCCAACCCACATCAATGCCCATATCTAGGAGCTCTTCTTTGCTGTCTGCTTCTTGTCTTCATTACCTACATGTGCATTTACAGGGTCTCTAATTAGGCTATGCTCTGCTCTGCTTGTCTGCCTTCCCTTCATGCCTTATAATACAGGCAAAAGAGCATACTATGACTGCTTTTCCCCCCAAAGAATGCTTTCAGTTTTCTTTGCTTTGAACTTTTCCATTTACCTGTTTCTGGGGTAATT
Organism: Psittacus erithacus; assembly: GCA_009867235.2. Classification (NCBI taxonomy): domain Eukaryota; kingdom Metazoa; phylum Chordata; class Aves; order Psittaciformes; family Psittacidae; genus Psittacus; species Psittacus erithacus. Next base: position 10,425 of record WYDI02003791.1, read on the forward strand.
CAAGTTGTTTGGAGTCATATTACTCTTGTTTATGCTTTTTTTCCATTCAATTTGTTTTGAGTCATATCACTCTTGCTTATATTTTCTTCTAGTGAGCCTCTTCCCATGCTGTGCCATTGGCAGGTCTTATCCCTTTGCATGTCTTCTTCCAGGTCATTGATACTTAGAGTGAATAGTGCTGTCCTGACATTGATCTTGTTGTGCTCCAGTAGTCACTAAGAACAAACAATATTAGGTTATAGCATTGATTTCATGGATCTCAATTTTTAACCAATCATGTTCTTGTTAAGCACCTTGTAAAATACATCATGTCACATGCTCATCTCTTCAGTTTCATGGCAAAACGAATTCAATGCAGACAACTGCCTCCATACTGGGAAAATTCATCCTCCCCAGTACCAAGGAGTTAGCAGTGTTTAATTCAGTCGTATGCTCCAGGGAAACTTAATGGCAGCCTGTAGCATCCAGTACAGTATTTCAAATTACCATAATTTGCCAGCAACTGGACAAGCTGGCTACTGAAAATGGGTATCACAATCTAATAAAAGCCTAATAAAACTTTCAAAGTCACTCTTGTGCTCTCAAGGGAGTATTACACAATCCTTGCCACCGCAGCAGGAGCCCATCTCCCTCCAGCTAATCTGCTGTGAAAGCAAGGTGCAGGCAGAGCCTGGACGTGCCTAAACAGCTCTTCATGTCCCCACTTCCTTTTGCATAAACTCTGGACTCTTTTGGTAGGCACTGAAGTCACTAATAATACTTTTCAAAGAAGCTGTACTGTGGTTTGTTGAGAAAGGAGGTGATGTGGCCACAAGGCTTAGGATGTATAAAACACACTCATAGTTTCATTAAGTGCTCTTCCTAATTATTTTATATATTAATGCACTGCCATCACTACTTGCGAGATCATCTTCTGTGTGGAGCATGGAGCTAAAAAGACATCAAACAAAGTTTGCTGCTTCCATCAAAGTGGAGTTTAGGAGGTTCTATTTTGGAAGACAGTAGGAACTCTACATAAAAGCATAACAAAACAGAAACAGCAACCGAATGTCCATGTTGTTGACATACGTGATACTTATAAATTAACTGCTTAAAAAAACAGTGCATTTCAAAGTATAGTGGTTACGCTAAGTAACAGTCTTATGTGTGTTTACTTGAACAGCTTCTCAGACTTGTTTTGATGCCATTTAGCAGAGAGGAAATAGTTATTACAAAAGTGGTGATAATAATGTGGGTTTTATTGCCTAAAAATCAAAACTAACTTTCCCAATAGTAAAGTTTCCTTACTGGAAGATTCCACTGTTCTTGGGTACGAGATGGATTTCAACATTTTTGACTCCTCTTAATAGATTTGATCATCACCAAAATATGTTCTCTCTTGATCCCACCCATACAGTCCAATATACTGAGGTGAACAGAGGTTGTGTGGGGACACAGAGCTGCTGGCATAATCAGCCAAAGAGTAGGGTGCAATAATTCTTGTCTCCCTTAATCTTATGTAAATTTGGAGTTCCTGTGTTTAAGTAAATAGCTGACTTAATATATTGTATCATGTATAGACAAATTATGAGCATCTGACTCTTCCTCCATTTAAGCTTATGGTATCTTATGAAAAGCTGGTGTACAGAATTGTGAAATCAGGACGGATCGTGTGTGTGGGGAAAATGCAGGAGCTTACAGAGAGAAACACCTTCGTTATTCTTTCTCAACCTTCCTAATAAAATAGCAAAATATTTTAAGAAGCATTTCAGTGACATGATGGATGTAAACCGTTTAAAAGTTTTATTGAGCTTTACTCTGGTGCAAATCTTAAAAATACTATAGAAATTACATCAAGATTTTCAGTAAGGTTCCACGCGGTATTATGAATAAATGTACAATTGATTTCATATTGGAAATAGATGCTAGGCAGATTTTGCATATCGGGCATAGCAATGAAATTACGTTTATTGCTGTTTTGTTTTTTTTCTTTTAAAAAAAGCACTTCAGCTCAGGTAATAATTGTACAGTCTATTATAATGATCCCAGGAGGTGCTTAACAGTACTGCAATTCTAAGTTTTTCCACTTTTATTTTTCATTTGAAGAAAAACTTGTCACAATAAAAGTGATGCATTAACAGAACATCACTTCCTTCTTTTTTTTATTATGCATATTTAGATTATTTCCATGAAATTGCTTATCAAATCCCACAGGCCTTTAAAGATAACTGAACAGTTACCCATTTGTGTTAACTCTGGGATATTGTGCAAGAATTTGTGATGGGACAATGAGAAGATAAAGTGCTCTCTGAGATTAATATCTTCCTTTTCTTGCGTCGAAGGGCCAGGTTTTTAAAGCTGTGTAAGGACTGGATGATCAATGCCTCGTGGGGTATTCAAGACAACTGGATTGTCACAACAAGAATCAGATTCTCCGAGGGCCAGAAATTCCCATTAGCTTGTCTTTACATATTTATAGGTGTTTAAGTACTTTAAAAAATATGATTCTCTGGTTTTAAGTGCTTTTTTTGTTTCAGCAAATAGACTCACCAAAATTATACCCCTTGGTTTAGGGGTGAGAAGATTTGATTTCACAGACTACTTTGATTTTTCATCCTTAGAATCACAGAATCATTCAGGTTGGAAAAGAACTTTAAGTTCACCGAGTCCAACCATTAACCCGTCACTGCCACTTCCACCATTAACCCATGTCCCTAAGCACCACATCCACTTGTCTTCTAAATACCCCTAGGGATGGTGACTCTACCACTTCCCTGAGCAGCCTGTTCCAGTGCTCAACAGTGTTGACACATTACAAAGTAAGTCATCCCATACAATTTAGGATATTTTTACTACCTTTTCTCCAATCAAACAGCCAGGCATTTCCAGGATTTGTCATGAATTTTTTCTCCATGGGTTCATGTTTCCACCATCACTGGTCCATCACTCAGTTTATCACATCATGCTCATGGTGGCCCTGCAAAGGGAAACATCAGTGGGAACATCATGTGCTGACCCTTCAAACAAACTCTAGTGAGCCATGACTTTTACCATTGCTCGAGGGCGTGGAAACCCATGTGCCTGGTGGCTGAATGAACCCAGCACGATACAGCCAAAATAAGGCTGTTGGGTGGTGTTGCAGTCCCTAAAATTGAGCTCACCATCGGCTCCTGTTCCTTCTCTCAAGCTGTTCCCACGGACAGTGGATGGTGAGGTGGCCATGAACTGCAAGAAGATGAGCAATGAAGCGGTGGCTCATGCCAGTCACAGTACATTGGGCAATGTTCAGGGCTGTCAGCTCGGTTGTGCCCAGCACTTCCAGGACGAGTGAGCAGGAGAAGTCTACAAGCACACATTAAAGATTCAGAGGAAGGCACGGTGCCGTTCATCTGCTATCACAGTCGTAGCACCAACTTTGAACATGGTTTGCCCCAAGACTCTCTCGCAGCACTGGACTGTGTCAGCGAGTGGTGCCAGCTGAACTCATGCAGTAGAGAAGAGTGATTATACATCCTGTATGTAATCATGGAACATATGTTAGAATGGCACATGAAATCTGGGCACACTTTGCCCATGTAGTAAAGACCAGGAAAATTATGAACAAGCTACAAAAGGAAAACAACTTGCCAAAATTTCCCAAACCAAGCAGGAGGTTCCAGCAAGCTGGAACTCCACGCGGTATATTCTTGAGGGGGTTTTGGAACAGAAACCTGGATATGTCTATAGCATGTTGGCAATGCTCATAATATAAAGAGCAGATGTCCTCACCTCCACCCACACGATTATGGCTGCCAGTTTTTCTAATATCTTCTGCCTGATGAACTGTCCAGTTGCAGGAATTTCAGCTGAAAAATATAAATGGTATTTCTGAATTAGGGATGTTTTACTTGATGTTAACCTCCCAGAACTGCGCAATGAGGCAGAACTGGTCAAGGGAAAAAGACAAAGTGGGCAGAGACAAACCATGGTTTGTCTTGGGGAGGAAATTTAGATAAATAGATATTTTTAGAAAGGAAACTTCTGAAAGCTTATAATTGTTCACATTTATTACAGAGTTCAAAGAGTAGGAGGAGAAATACCTGCTTTGAGATAAAAGAAAAAGCAGCTTGAAAAGTATTAGGAGTAAAGGGAATTACAGTACAAGTTGTTTTCTGGATAGCAATAGTAGAACAAGAGTCCAAAGTACAGAAAAGATGAGATTGATGAATAAATATTGTTTTATAATGCAAAAAGAAGCCAATTTTAGTGCAGTGGTCACAACTTCTGCATTGATAACAAATCAGGGCAATGGGAACAAGAGCTACTAATTAATGTTAGTTCCAGGTGAAATGTTGGCGTGGAAACCTAACTATTCAATTAACAAAGCCCTGATGAGGAGAGCCGCTCAGTGTGGTTATTTACTGCTCCATGACTTGGTAATCAGTGCTTGGTTATGAAGCCAGTCACTTAACAAGCCCCACATTATCAGCTGGAATCAAGACTTACCATCATTTGGCAGGTTTCTTGGCTCGGTTCAATTTATCATGTGTATCCACATCCTGGAAGAAAGCATAAAATTATCAATGAGTAGGGTACTGATGTTCAAGGATGGAAGGCAGGGAGGAGGACGGGGAACTGGAGGCAAAAACTGAAGGACACCTTTGCCATCAAGGTGTAAGAGTAGCTGCCCCTGGCTCCCAGCATGATACAGCAGATGGAAGGGGGGACGCTGGGGTACCAGATGGGGTGTTTATATAGACCTCATTATTTTACTTCATTACTGGGCACACCTGGCTGTTTAGGGGTTGAACAAGCTGCACCACCAAGGCTGTGGCTCAGGAGAAGAGGTTTCTGAGGGAAAAACAGGCTAATGATTAATGAACATATAGCTTATAGGAAAGGATTTCATGGTTCGATTTATTTAACTTATCAAAGGGAAGGTTAAGGATGACTTGACCACGGCCTATACACACCCACATGATGAAGTGAACTTTAATAATGGGTAGTTTCATCTATCAAACAAAGATATAACAAGGTCAGTGGCTGGAAATAAATTCAGAAGAGTAATTAGGGTACATGTTCTTTAATGTTCAGAGTGATGAACTGACACAAAGGTGTACTGAGAAGTGTGGCAAGTTCTCTAATTTTAAAGTATTTTTAAGAGGTGTTGCTTTTCTCAAGAATGTATCTTTCTAATTCAGGCTGCTAAGGGAAATTCGATGCTGAGGCCAAACTCCCATCACAGTCAGTCCTTCTGGCTTTGCAATTTATAAATCTGGTTGCGTGAAAAAGGACACACTGCCAGTAAAGCATTGTTCACAGCTCATACTACAAAAACAGTAACAGCTATTGTTTGTTACCAAAGCATATTTGTAAATATGAAATAAGGCTGCACCCTGGCAGATGTGCTGGCAGGAAACACAGTATTAGTGCTGCTCCCAGTGTCTTCCCTGCAGACAGAGCTGGAAACTTGGGCAGCCAAAAAGCATCCTCCCCGCACTCCCTCTGCATGCAGAGGCCAACCTGAGGCACAGTCCCTTCCTTCCTGTGCAAAACTCCCCGCATCTTGGGTTAAAAAGAAGTTTGCTACAGGCCACTTAAAATGCCTTTCAGTGCATCAAGCAGGACAAGTAGGAGGGTTGCATGTTGATGACAGCACAGAAAACTGTTGGGAAAGAAGGGTGGCCTCATGTCCATGTTGCCTTTGACCCAACTGATGACTTCCCTGGTGAGACGTTGCCCTGGCTGAGGACATTAGAGTCCCTTGGGCAGGGTGGGAGAAACAGCCAAAGTGGTGGGAGGAAGAAGGCAGCTGAGATAATCATCACCTTCTTCCAGATGAGAACTGCAGATGAAAGCAAGTGCATCTCCTACCTTCTGAGTGAGCCTCTCCCTAGGCTACTCTGGAGCAGCCCAGATTTAAGCCCTGTATGGCCCCTTTGCAGTGTGGGATATTAGCTGGGTAATTTCCCTTCACTTTAGTGGCTTGGCTTAATTAAGCTTCAGTTATCACTTTCTGTCCAATTAAAGATTTATTTTTACTACTGGAATAAATAAAAAGATGGGGGCACTGGGAGCAAACGGGAATGGCAACAGGGAAGCTCCTTGTCAATTAAATGTCTTTGGTTGAATGCTGTGTTCTGTAAAAAAAATCAAGCTAGGGGTCAGTTCTGGTTTGTAGCCGCTGGATTTCCAAAAACTAGATCTTATTATATGGTACAAAAGACAGACATGGACAGAAAGTTCTCAAGAAAAAAAGGCTCCTGTTAAATCCAATAACTAAGATTACGTGAGAATGAGATTTCTAAAAGCACAGCTATACAAGAAAGGAATCTGCAGCTGCTACGTCAAGTTTATCAAGGCACTCTAGCTCTCTTGCAGCGTATAACCTATGTAAATGGCACCAATAAAAATATTCCAATTTCCATCTATATTTTGATTACCTTACAGTGAGTACAGAATATAATAAACTCCCAGATCTATAATGAATTCAAATAAACAAACAACTACCCTAATCCCCAAGCAGGCCTTCCCTAAACGAAATTGAGAATAATTTGGGGATATAAACTCTCTTTGTGTTATTTGGAAATGCATGTTCCATTAGCATCGTTTGGTTTTGCTGGTATTATATGTATGATATTGGTTCCTGGTGAATAGCTTAAAACAGCAGTCAATTGGTAAGTAAGGGAGAGAGAGGGTTTATTTTCCCTGCAAAGGAAGGAAGTGATTTGCATTTTTATCCCATTAATTTCATCCCTTAAAACAGGTAAAAGGAAAAAAAGGAAATAGTTTCCTCATCAAAATGTTTTTGCCCAGTGGAGTTCTGGTAATAAAGAGCAAAAAATGCACGAGATAATTGTTAACACTTTGCAGAAGTGCCCCTGTAGTGCTCATAGGGAGCTCGCCGGCTTTGCCCCAGGGGAACTGGCTGCGGGCTCTGCTCTGCAGCTCACAAAGCGCAGGAGCTGGCGATGCCGGGCTGGAAATACCTTCTCCTTCACATCCATATGTGTCCTGAGCAGCCTTTACAGATTACCCAGTGTTTAAGAGGACAAATCGCAGCCTAGGAAGGTCTATTTACCTTGCATTAGGCACCGAAGGCCTGTAGGGGGAGATTTCTTATTACTCTTTAAAGTAAGCGAAGCCGGAGAAGGATTGTAATGCTTGTGGGTGTTATTTCTTGCTGGAGGTTTCCCTTCTTTAAAGGCTCCGGCCTTTAAATTAGGGGAAAAAACCAGATGCTCCTGCAATATTAAATCTAAATAGATTTTGTATATATCTAGGGCTTAATACAAAGCTATAATATGAAGTTCCCATCTAAATTAGTATATATAGTTGTTTAGGTGTGAGGTGCTTATGGTTATTTCCAGCCTTTAACTCATACAGGTTGTAGGGAAGGAGACCTGACACCTCTTCCAGCCCTTGAGCATTGGGACTGTGGTCCTTGAATTACACATGCTGGTGTTTCAGGCCCTTAGAGAGAGGAGGTGAAAGGCAGGATTTCCCTGGGGGTACACCCTCTTTTGCCACCCAGATGGTTTTGTGACATCTCAGGGTGGGTGCTGGCACTGCCAGAAGCCCCTGGGGCTGAATCTGCCTGAGGCTAACTGAGTGATTAAAAGGATTTCAAGGACTTGGGAGAGAAAGTAGTCAAATACAACATTTTGTGTGCTGGAAAGAGTATTAGCAGAGGAGGCAGCTGCATCACTGCTAGGCTCTGCTGGCTTTTATACCCCTTAGGTAGAGGAGTAGGGCGCTACTCCTGTTCTGGGGCCTTAGTGGGGTCCTACTCACCCAAGGCAGCTGCGTCCACTGACCCGAGGACACGCTGTCTCTCTGCATGAACCAGAATTGCCTGCGTCTCTGTTGGTGCTGCCGTGGTGTTTCTTTCTGTTTTAAAGTCTGGTTTTATCTATATCACTTACAGAAACACCCCTTGTTCTCCAAGGCACTTCTTTCTGCGGGTTAACTTGACAAAGGAGGTGTTTTTATAGCATATTACAGTCAGTTTCGGTTTAAAGTGGCAGTCAGTAGTAGAGATTGAGTGTTTTTCATTGGAAACCTGAGAAGAAAAGCACCATAGATCAGGTCACTTTTAATATATGAAGTGTACAGATTTCCTCTATTGTAGCAATAATTTGTATTTATCTACATGTGGCTCAAAGCCCTGCATTTGCAGACATTCATGTACAAGCTTAGCTTCACATGTATGACCCAGTCCCCATATGCTAACCCCATTGTTAGCAGAAATCAGGAGCGAAGAACCCCAAACAGCCCTTTTAGCACATTTATCCATTACACATTCCCTCTCTCAGGTATTTGTCTACTAAGGGGGGGAGGCTGGAAATAAAACAGCATCTCAGAGAAATTTGCAATGTATTTTTTGAAGCAGTGAGGAGCAGCTTAGTTACACTGTCTGTACTTCATGGAACAAGAAGCCAAACAGTGTAAGTGGAAAGGCAAACAACTGCTTTGCTCATGAGAACTTTCAAAATAACACCTTTCAAAGCAAGAAACTCTGCCTTTTAACCCACCGACTTCTGAAAGCATCACAGTGCCCCTGGCCAACCTGAACTTCTGAATTCAGGAAATCTCAGGTTTTTCTGATTGATGGGAAGAAATATCCAGAGCCTTTAAAATGTGACCCTGTATAATGTAATGGGCTGGTGAATTGGTTTAGATTTAAATACTTTATATATATATATATATATATATGTATATGTCTTTGTGTTGCAAAGATGCTCTGTACCAGATCCTCATTACAGATAAGTCTCGTTGTCACCCCTGTGACACAGGGTGCTGGAAAGTGCAAAGTCCGCTGAGGCCCCAACAGCACTGTGGTGACACTGGGTGATTTTTTGCAGCTCTCATCATAGGAGAAATGAGTGAGTAAAGCTGTTTGTGGGTGTAGGGGCAGGCTGCTAAGCTGTCTCTGGGAACAGCATCCTCCAGGATGCTCAGGTAAATTGCAGGACCTGGTAAAAAAGAGCTGTGTGTATACAGCAAATGGTACAATCCTCCATCACCAGCATCACAGCATACAGCTATAAAACTTTGAACCTTGGTCCATTGCACAGCTAGAAGGCTTTGGGGTAAGACTGATTCATTATACAGCTAGAAAGTTTTGTAATAGGACAGATTCATCATAGAGCTACAAGACTGTGGGATAGGACTGATCCATTGTAGAGTCATGAGACTTTACGGTAGGATGGATCCATCATACAGCTAGAAGACTTTGGAGTAAGTCTGACCCATTGTACAGCTACAAGATGGTGGTATAATGGACCCATAACACAGCTAGAAGGCATTGGGGTAGGACTGATTATGCTGGAGCTACGTTCTTGCACTAGGAATGGGGGGCACATGGAGAGGAGAGGGCAGTTTGAACCTTGCTCGGTGACCACAGATAGGATCCCAAATGGATTCAGTGACTCTGCAAGGATCATGGGAACACCCAGGGGATTGCCTTTTGCACTCACGTACAGTTAGTCCTTCTGATTAGAAAACAACCTGGAGATTGTTTGCTTGCTCTGAGCACTCAGGACTCGTCTTGCAGATGGGGAGGCAGGATCTCCTGGAGCGATTAGAGTGCTGCATCGATAGCAAGTGCATCGACCAAGTGGCTTCATCATTGCCATTGCAAGCTATTACTAAAAATTCTTTAAGCAGCCTGCTGTAAAATAGAGTATTCTGTCAATTAAAGGGCTATTCCTCCACATGCCAGCCTGTCAAATAGCCATTGTGTGAGTTCAATAACCTTCTCTAATTAAGTATTTACTAGATTCCACTATTAAGCCACTATTAAGCATTTTAGAAACCGTTATTTATTATGTATTAATCAATAGTCCTTTCAGACTATTGGATAAATAAATGAAGTTATTACAGCTACTTTTGTTTTAATACTGCTGAAAAATAGGACATTTACTCAAAGAAATACAGATAATATTAAAAGTCCTGTAAATCCATGTAAGAAATGCAGGCTGAGAATTAAATGTGTGCATCAGCACCCAATGTTAATGCACATATCCCAGCTTCTTCCTTTTTCCCTGTTGTCCCTTTCTTATAGTGATAGAACCAAGGAGCAACTTTCACTCCTGATACTCAGAATGAAGTTAGGATTCCACTCCCTGCATCAGTTCTGATTCTCTTTCCCAGTTTCTCTTTCAGCCCAGTACAGATCTGGGTGAATAATAATTTCATCTACATGAACATCACTTTGTTTGCCATTAATTTGATAAAGATTTCCCCACCATCGCAATGTGTGAATATGTTTACATAAGGAAACAGCAGTGAATCCAGCAGCCTAATCGGAATCCACAAAGGAACTCTGAAGTGCTTACAATCCTCTGCTCCCTTTTGGATTTCTCCCAATACCTTCACTTAATGATCACAACTCGAAAACGCTCACATTGGACCAAATGTCTTAGACTAATTATGTGTTAGTATCTGATAACATTTTGCCACAAAAATGTTTGTTTGAATGTATCTTATCAAAGTAATGTTTGTGCCCAGGATTAGCCACTGCTTGGCTAAAGATTTATGTAATCAGCTTATTTTAAGATTAATTCATGAAAAAAAATACAAATACCTATTACCACTTAATTTGTATAATAGATATTTACTATATTTTAACAGTGCAATTAAAAATTAATATGGACTGCAAAACCATAAGGTCATGTAAACACTCCACTATTTATTTGGTAGTTCACTTATCTTTTATCCCAAGATGTGATTATGCAGCCCAGACCTTTCAGGTTTGCAGAATAGAGAAAGGTCACAAGTGGAATGAGATGAATATTCTCAACTCACTTCCGAGCAGACGTGTACACAGCAACGCACTCTCTCCGCTCATTCATCACTCTCCGGCTTGAGAGGTGGCAGAGGTTTCGGAGCATGGAAGTGGATTGATGGAGCCCAAGAGGTGAGCTGTCCCTTGGGTGGGAAGCTAAAGCTACTGAAAGAGCAGTCGGATAAAACTGTCTGTTGCCCCAGTCCTTTAGTTCAGGCTCTACTTTGTGAGCAGACAGTGCTTTTTATGTGTCTGATCATCAGGGCTTGGACTTGACTATGAGGTTATAATGTCAGCAGCTTCAAAGTCTGCTGTGTTAGTTTTCTTTATGCATGTTAGAGCAATCCAAAAGTTCCTATTCAGATTACATCCTTAATTAGCTCTTCTTTTTCTTGCACATTTTTTGTCTGTCCACCCATATTCAGCCTAGCAGAGTGCCTCAAGCCCTGGTGTATTATTGCAGGCACTGAAAAACAGATCTTCCTGTAAGCTGCCTTCCCAGTGTCCCTCTTCAAAGGATTACCATCAAGATGCAAACTCTCCAGGGGATCACCCTGCAAGGGGCAGGAAGATAGGAAGGGCTGACAACTCTTCTCTCTTCAGTTTGGTCTGCCTCTAACACCCCCTAAAGATGATGGTAAAACTATTACCAGGACCTTATCTGCACCCGATATTTGATACCCATCCAAACAGCTGTACCCTTAAGGTCTGTGAAACAAGACTCAAAATCTCCCAGGAATAAATATGTTAGACAGGTTTTTGGTAGCTTTAGCATGCCTGTAGACTGAAAATAGCAAAAGACTGATTTTTCTTTCTGCATTTCATCACTCTAGTTCCAGTCTGAGGTTAAATCTAGAAGGGCAAAGGCCTTTGAAATTAAACACAATTTGCAAATGAGTTTTTGGGGTTTGCTGATCTGCAAACAAATTTGTGCTTCAAGATTAATTTTAATCCAAACAAAAATATTTCCTCTGTGGAAGGCCCCCAGATATCAAGCCCAAGCTGATTTAAAACTGCAGTTACTTACCTGAATTTCTGAACTCAAGAATTTAAGCCCAGGTGAAAAACCTAAGGAAATCTTTCCTGCTGGCTTTATTAGCATTTCAGAAGGAGGTCCTAGGCCCTCTACAGAGATAGCCCATATCATCATTTAATAATTCAGGCTTGGCTAGCAAAGCATGGATGTGTCATAGCTAAAAGTCCAGCAAAAGACACATCCATATGCTCAAGGTACATCTTCAAGGAAGGATTCCCAGAGTGGTCTTTTTTCAGAGACACAGGTCAGCATTAAAGAGCTGCTCATAACTGTTACAGCCCTGACAGCTGGATGAGCCACTGATAACATGGCCAATGATAACACCTAACAGGAAAGCTTGCAGGCCCTTGTTTATCAATTGGCTTATTTATAAAGCAATTATCAATTACTTATCAATTGTAGCATTGCAAGCCAATTAAACACACTTGCTGAGCTGATGCCACTTTCCCTGCAACTGGGTAACAAGCAACAGGTTATTCCATAGCATTTTCCAAGTTTTAAAAATATTTATTTCCAAATAGCAACATCTAGATTAAGTTGGTTTGAAAGACTTCAGTATTTATTTGTCAGCTAAGAAGCAATATTGTTGCTCCGTTGGTCCAAAGCCAGCATCGCCCATAAGGTCTGCCTTGGTTGGCAGCTCTTGGTGCATCGTTGCACAGCAGTAAAACTCTTCTGTTCTACCAGATTTGACAAAGATAAAACCCTGTGAATGTTATCTACACAACAGCAAACAAAAACAGTTCCTTGACACTGAGTATGGTAAAATACAATCACAGTTATTCTGGAAAGCTCTGACAGACTACCTGGCAATTTTGAACTGCCTATATAAATCATTAGATTGCAAAACATTTCTGAGGGAAAAACAAATTAAAAGGTTAAGTCTTTAACACACAAACATGCAAACCCCTCCACAATATTAATTATTTTCAGTGTAATGTAATACTAACCATTGCATATAGTTCTGTCACAGAAGAGGAAGAATTTAATTGTGTCAGTGTGATTGTCCTGGGAATTGGGGAGCCTGCCGTAGGTAGGGAGCTTGATTTCAGCCTGTGAACGCGTTAGCAGCCTGTATTGAAAAGGCATTTCCATTCGTGGTACCTGTGCCACTGAAAAGCAGAGGTGCCCACCTTCTGCAAGCATCTAAACAAAGAGGTACTATCTTCTTTTGAGCAAGAACCAAAAATAAGCAACTTAAAAAAATTACCATAAGTTAAGTAAAAAATGCAGAAATAATGATTGATGGCAAAACTCTAATGCTTCCTTCCTTAAAATTGCTTGAACATTGCAGCTTAATTCGGCATCACACTGGCTGTCACCCCTGTACTCCTCACAGATGAGCTTTAAGACCTCTTCAGACCTATGGACACAGGAAGCAAAATTTTATGACCCATTCCATGATCAGCATACGCTTGTGAGATGTTCTCATATTCAGTTGGGCTTTATTGTTGTTCTCCTTGTACTGCAGTGAAGAAAAGTGGTCCCAAAGTGTTGTAGCTTTTGTTCACTTAGGGATTTTGTTTGGTTTAGTTTTGTTGTTTACTTGAACTCTGGATAGCAAGCAAGAAATATTGGCTTGTCATTGATATTTTCTTTTAGATTTGTGCTGTTATAACACAAAATTATGAAAACAGTGTAGCACTTTCAGGTTAATTTGTAGTTATATTTGCTGGCTTATTTCATTGCATTATTAAAACATTTAGTACCGTATGTGTCATTAATATTCCAAAAAGTAATTAGCATATTTAATCAAAAACAATTAGGAGCAAACATTGCTTCCCTTTTTAAGTGATAAAATATTTATGGCTGGAATAAACAAATGGAAAGCCAAAAAGCACTTTGAGGTGTCGATTTCATGCATAGAAAACAAAACAAAACAACCCACCCAAAAGCAAAAAGAAGAAGATGCCTTCAGCCTCCAGCCTGCCCCGGTGGGTTTCTGCCTGTTCTCCCTCTTGAGGATGTCAATCATCATGTTAACATTTAAAAACAATCCAGTTTTCTTGTTGTTTCCCCATATTGTGCTAAAGGGAGATAGAGGAATTAGGCAAAATCGTGTAAATCCTACCTTGGAGCCAGCTTTGTGTAGACCTTTTCTGTGAAACACAACCGTGATGGACAACGGTTTGAAGGTCTTGACACCAGGGACAGATCTGAGGGACCGACAAGCTAAAAATGTGATTAACCCTGTTGGAGTCATGCTTCAAGATGTTCATTGTTTTATGAGAAATGGAAAGCAAAGGAAGTAAGACAGTACAAAAGAGATACCTCTCTCTCCACTGGGTTTATACAGGCCTCATTTAAAGCAGTCGCACACCACCACATTGCGATAAATTTTGACAGTTGTAAATTTTCGACCAGAACATCAAAATCAGATTAGCCACTTGGCTTCAATACCTTGCGGCCATTTCCTCTTGCATTTCCTTTGCCCAACTGCATCCTTCAAGAAGTTCTGTTAACACACTGCTTAATATTCAGGGGGACATCCCACCTATCAACTTCTCCTTCTACAGCGTCTTCCAAGTGGATGATAGCATTTTGATAACTGTTTCACCAGTCCTTTGTTCTCGGTTAGTTTTTTAATTCATTAGTAGGACAAGCACTTTTCCAAGCGCTTAGCAAATGGTTTAGTGCCAAGGCACCAAGATCAACAGAGACTTTATGTGGAGTTTGCTGGTTTTCTGGTCTATTCTTTTATATTGAAGAACAAGAAACTCTCAACAAAGAGACACAAATGCTTCATTTTCTGCTTTGCAGAGAAATTGTTTGCAGTGATTTGAAGAGAAACCAGCCCTCCAGCCTGGCCAGGGTGGATCGGATGCTGGAAATGGATGGAATGAGCTGGAAAGTGGCTCCTGCACAGGTTTATAAATAGGCTGTGTTTCTCATCCTGAAACATTGCTCCACTTTGCCTGTTGTACTGTAAATTAGCACGCTCCTCTTTAAACACAGTCAAAAGAAACAAAATACATATGTAACACTGCTGCCTTGAACACGTGAGGGGAGGGAAAAAAAAAACCAACTTATGAAATGTGGAAAACATTTGTTCAAGTCTCCAAGGAAAATGAAGTCAAACCAAACAAGCATATAATATAGATGTACGCCTCATGGGCAAAGTTACCTCTAAGCCCATATGTTTTAACAAATTAAGAGGTAAATAATTTGCTGAAGGTACAGTTCAGCCACGTCAGAACACCTCTGAAAATGAGATATCTCTGTGTTTCAAGTGGTGTTTCTCATTGAAAGATTTATTTATCTGCTTTTAGAGGAAAAAAGTCCACCTTGTTTTGTCTCAAGGAATACTACTGTAAGTAACTATTAACCCTTCAGGGCCTCCACAAATGATGTGGTCATTTGAAGTCTAGCCTGCTTTGCTGCTCTTGTATCTGCAAGCAGCTGAGCGAGATTGATAAAATTCAGGTTTTCAATAGGGTAAAGCCACCGGGGACTTCCTTGGGAATGAAAAGAGACACAGAAAGGTTACTACATGTATCCTGGAGTCTGGTACATAATTCTGCCATTAAGACTTTAATTTATGAAAAAACTGCTGGTGTGGTCCCCAAATGGTTAAATTCCACTCGAACTTTTCATTTTAGTTAGTCATGAATATATCTAACATACAGAGGCCATCAGCATCTAGCCACTAGAGACTATAAAGTCTACTTACATAGGGTTCCTGGGATTTTTCATGTTCTTATGGAAAATATCTCTGAAATCCCCGAGCTGAAAATTTTGATCTCATTTGTGGATGTGAGTGATGCTGAGAAAGGGTTGAAGAGTGAAGAGAACACTTTTCTCGCATAATTTCATTTGTCAGGAGAATCTTGCCGCTGACATTGGAAGAGTGATTTAATTGATTTTAATCATACACCTGAGATTGGGAAATTGAGCCCTCTGTCCTGAAAAATAATTCTAGGCTTCCCTGAGAATGTCTAATTTGCAGCTAATAGTTTTTTTTTACTTGAAGTTTTGTTATGAAGTTTAGAAAATACAGATCAAAGGCTCATATGTAGAACTGCTTATTGCAGCCGGAGATGTCAGCAAATCAGGGCGGTTGTGTTTCAGTGGTACTAAAATGCCCATCTGCCTGGCATGTAACGAGGAGCTGCTGTGATTTTGGACAGGCAGGAAAACAAAAGCCCTGACTAAAGAGCACATTATACCTTCAGAAAAGAGGTACTTTTATATGCCGAGTACAGCCTGGAAGACTCGGAGAGCTGTGACACTTTACTGCTGTTCATGTTTAATCCTTGAATTTAGCCTGTCATTGAGTATAGTGTTTATAAATTGCTCATATATGCCAAGGAGAGGCTTGCTGCGTGCCTCAGTATGATGCGATGATTTATTCTAAATAAATAATTCCTTTTTTGTCTCTCAGTTCAAAACAAACACCATTATTCAATTACAAATGTTAATGTTGAACACAAAAATGAAGCCAGATAACTTTTGAATTATAAAGAACCAGTGGGTCTCATTGGTTTTTTTCACTGTAAAATCTCCATGATATTTATTACCTATATTAGCTCTTTTTCAGAGGGGTTTACAGGCAGCATGAAGTTTCCCTTTCTCCAGTGCTTGAACAATGAGGAAACACTTATATTGCTCCACACAGCTTGTACTTTTTTGGAATGTAAAACTCAATAGTCACAATATTTTCTTTTCTGTAACAATCCCAAAAATTTGCATATTGGATTTGTGTTCAGAGGATTTTCTATTCCAAAACTGCACTGACATTCGTAGTAGCCATCCAGTTTTCAGTGCTCTTGTATTTAAAGCAGAAAAAAATAGCATTATTCATTACATGGCCACTTCAAGGAGGTGAGAACTTGCAGGAGTAACGAGCATAAGAAGTTTCAATGCAGGGATGAGTTTAATTCAAACTGGGTGATGGTTTGGGGCTGAGCCAAGGCAAATGGCAATTTTCAGTTTGGCATCGAGGACTCAGAGGTCTTCCAATCTGTTTTAATCAGGTGCTGATCTTCTATGATAGGTGTAATTTCAAATCTAATGTTTCTGATGAGGAATCAGAATTGTTGGGGCAAGGTGGTACTGGGTGATCTGAAGGATTCAGACTTCTGTTTTCTGGATTTAGTGATGTCTTCTCAAAACTCTGAAACCTTTGAGAATTTGCCATTTCCCTTACATTTTTGGCAGTGAAGACACTAACGAAGGAGACACCATAAGGAGCTGATAAGCATGTGATTAGCGTTATTTCTGCAGCAGCAAAAATATTTATAGTGAAGGCCCTGCACAAACAGAAATATCAGCTCCTGCTGCGCCAGGGACACTTCACATTTTGGCACAGCTGCCAAAGCAGAAGAATACCTTTTTTGCCCACATTAGTGAGGATTTGGGATCCCCTGGTCAGCTAGGATAAATTCAGATGAGCGCTGCTGATGCACTTTTAGCAGAGGTGCTGCTGCTTGCTGGAGCTTCAGGCTGCACTGCAGATGGTTTCTTGATTCTGCAAGTGACAGGAAACAAGAAACAAGTCTCCAAAAGAGCTGTTTAGTGGAGTGGCAATCTTCATACTGGAGCAAAAGAAAGTAAAATAGAAAGGGGTAATGGCTTCAAGCTGAAAGAGGGAGACTGAGATGAGCTCTTAGGCAGAAGCTCTTCCCTGGGAGGGTGCTGAGGCGCTGGCACAGGGTGCCCAGAG
>WYDI02003793.1:0-19861 GCA_009867235.2 Psittacus erithacus
GGCAAACTTGCTGAGGGCGCACTCAATCCCACTGTCCATGTCACCAACAAAGATGTTGAACAAGACCTGTCCCAACAGCCATCCCTGAAGGACACCACTCGTTACTGGTTTCCAGCTGGACATTGAGCCATTGCCACAAGTCTTTGCATGCTGCCATCCAGCCAGTTCTTTATCCACCGAGTGGTCCACCTATCAAATTGATGTCTCCCCAGTTCAGAGACAAGGAAGTCATGTGGGACAGTGCCGAACGCTTTGCACAAGTCCAGGTAGATGACGTCAGCTGCTCTGCCCGTCCATCAGTTCCATATCCCCATCATAGAAGGCCACCAAATTGGTCAGGCAGGATTTCTCCTTAATGTTTCCAGTCATGGAACATCAGTCTCCAGTGGTCTATGTTACAATACAAAACCATATGCCTACTATCAAAAAGGGTCTTCTGCCCCCAGCTTCCTAAGTCCCCTCCTTTAAAACTGATGAGGATGTAGTTTCTGTCTCTACTTCTAGACTCTGCAGTCATAAACACACACTCAAAATCACTTAGTTGGATCCATGTTTGACTGATACACCTGATCCAGATCCAGAGCTCACCTACCCCCTTATGGTTGTGCATAATGCAGGAAATCTCAGAAGATAAATATATTTATGGCTACTGAACAGGATGCTATACATTCACCCTCTGTGTCAGTTCCTTCATGCTATTACATAACCTGAAGCTAGAAGGTTGTTTGAGGAAAAGGCCACCTAGAATTTATCCTGCTTCAAGATAGTACTTATGTTCTTCTATTGCTTATCAGAGGATACTGAACTAGGGGAACCTTTGGTCTGATATTATACTATTCTTATATTCTCTGAATGGTATCATTTTGACAGTAAACTCATCTACCTGTACCTATACTTGAAGTGTAGTGAATGATTTATCTCAGAGAGATTTGGACTTCATCCTTGACACCACTGGATCTCACTCAACCAGGCATGTTGGTCTTGATCAAGGTAGGAGCCACTGCTCCCAGGAAAAGTTCTGTCTGTGTGAACTTTTGGAAAAAAGATGGTTAGGTTTCTAAAAATTTAAAATGGGAAGAGAAGTAACACTGAATAATCTGAGAGATGTTTTTCTGACTGGACTTTATGAATGTTAATTTCCTGCTGTGGTTATCTGCATACATTTATTGAGTACAGCAGAACTATTTTCCTTGCTCTGGTTTTGTCTTATAAAACTCCAAAGTACAGAACTGTCACTCATGCTTGGAAAAGGGAGGAAAATGTGGTTTGATGTAATTTAACAATATATAAGGTTATAGTTTGTCTTTAATAGGCAGGTTTAGTATATTCATTTATGTTTCAGAGTAACTTTCAATTTTTCTTTTACATCTTTGCTTTTCCACTGTAAGAGCTCATGTGTTCTTCAGTGGTCTTATGGCCATGCAGCTCCACAGACAAAGAGGGAAGGCTGTGCAAAAAAAGTCTGTATTTGGGGCAGGATTTGGCAAACTAAATGGGAGCCTGCTTTTCTGAAAGCTTATTTATTCCAACAGGGAGATCCTTATATGGTGTGAAGCAGCACTGTGTTCATCTCAACAGAGCTACACCATTTGGTGGGAGTTATAAATCAGGTCCCATGTGTACAAGATTCTCTCCATGTGCTGATGCAGTTACCACCACTGTGCCTGGGGAAAGCTTTGCTTCTATTTCCTCCTCGCCTCTCTATGGCCTAGCAACCCTCCAAATGCACTGTTTATCCCCTTGCTCTTTTTGAAGGTTACCCATGCTCTCATGGCAAGCTGTGATCATGGCTGGGTGTCACTGCTTGTGTGAACTCTGAGGCCATGGGCTTGGTGGCAGTGAAGGCACAACAGTGCTGGCTTTGCCTCAGCCTTATTGCCTGCATCAGGGCCCCAGCACTTACCTGGTTTGTCCAGCTCACCCCATACTGCCATTTCACTGCTGGGAACACTCCCAAGCCTGGGTTTGCCTCCACATACCAAAAAGCATGCTTTCCTTCCCACAGCACAGCATATTGAGGAGGTAGGAGTTACTCTCAGATGTGTTTCCCTGCCAGCAGTGGCTCATTGTGTTACATTGAACTGGTTTGCTTCTTACACATGGCAGCAGAACAAACTTGTCCCCATGCTGCTGCTCCTGCTCAGTTTATCATTTTAGAAGGCATGGTCCATTTAACTAGCACTCCTTCAGCAGGCTGCCATGCAGTATGTTACTTATCCTTAAGAGCACAGGTCCTCACATGCAACTTCACAGTATGAAAACTTATTTTGCTGGAGTGGAGTGGTTCAGCTGCTCTTGGTAGGATAGCAGCAGTCCTACCAGGATGGTAGCAAATTTTTTCAGTCTAGGTGTTGTAGGCTCATAATGAGAGCATTTTCTTCTGTTTCATTTGAAGGTTTTCCTTCCACTTTTTTGGTAAGGAGAAACTGATCTCAGCCATTTCATCAATGAAATTAATTATAGGTGTAAAAGCTGGTGCCTACAAATCAAACTGAGTCCTTCAGCTTTTCCGCTATGCTCAGAGTGTCTGCCTCTTCTGATGCTAAACCGAAGATTTGTTCATTCCTGCATCATATAGAGCCCATCACAGGTTTGAAGTCTAGATGTGAAAAGGATTTTCACAAGCTCGCAGGGAGCCAGCTGGGTTCAGTTACACTTCTAAAGGACCTGCTTTTTCCTTTATCATACACATTTGCTTCATTGCTCAAAAAAGGCAGCAAAAAAGTTTACCTATTGATGCTTGCAGACTGTAATCTTAGAATACTTACTAAAGTTTGAATATTTTTAGCCCAGCTTCCCATTGAGGGAAGCCCATAGAGGCTTATGCAATCTTTATGCCAAAGGAGAAGCCCCAAAAGGTTTCCCGAAGAAGGCAGAAGAAAAAAAAAAAGAAGAAAAGAAAAGAAAAAAAACCAACCCCACAAAACGCCCACCAAACAAAACACACCCGGTCAACAGGCACATGAATCAGAACATTTATTTTGAGATAAGTTTAAGGCAGAGAGCTGGGGACGTAGAGCTCCCTTTCTCAATGGCAGCAGGCACTGTCCAGTTGTTTGTGAGACAGTGACAGTAGAGACAGGAGCTATATTTGTTTGCACAGTCCTTAGGTAGGTACTAAGTGGTAATGCTGGGAAGGGCAATAAATTAGCTGTAGCAGCCATTTAACAAACTGCAGCTCAGCAAAGGTTAAAAGAGAGTTAGAAGTAGCAGGTCCTAGCTACTGCCCAGTTTTAAAGATTTGTGCGATACTTCTGCTGAGATTTGTGGGTTTGAAGGATAGATTTTGGAAAAAAAAAAAGTCAAGTTGACTGAAACTAATACCTTACACCTTTGGAACTGAAGACATGTTCAATGCTAAATCCCCCATTCAGGAGTGGCTGATGGTGCTGAGGACATTTCAGCACGAGCTGCAAGGATTGCATCTTTCTTTCCCTGAAACGAACCAAAGCTTTTTGATGCATAGTCCTGTGCTACATGCTTCAGCTGGAAACAGGAATGAAATACGTGGATTAGCTTCCATCTACTTAGCTCACTCCAGGCTATTCCATCCCCTTTAACCAAAAGGACCAGAGGCAACATGCACAAAAGGAAATACAGGAGGCTTCATCTGAACATCAAGAAACACCTGTTTACTGTGAGGGTGACTGAACACTGGCACAGGCTGCCCAGAGTGGTTGTGGAGTCTCCCACCTTGGAGATATTCAAAAGTGGTATGGACATGGTCCTGGGCTCTAGAGGTGGCCCTGTCTGAGCACAGATTTGGACCAGATGGTCTCCAGAGGTCGCTTCCTTTTCCAATCATTTTGTGATTCCATCATAGATGACCATATAATGTTAAGGCTGATGCTTAGTTTGCCAACACTGTGTTTTTACAGATTGTTGCTGACAGCATTTCATACATGCTCTGAGCCATACCAGGAAGGACTATCAGGACACATTAGAATAGGCTGCTCTAGGCATGGCCCACCATTACATCTGTAGTGTGTTCAGGCTTCCTTCCAAGGAGAACTTCTGGATTTGGTTCCAGCTAGGGCTCAGGAGTGTTCTGACATTCAGGCAACTGGGGAACATGGCACAGTATGCAAAACTGGAAATGAAACTACCTGGTAATATTGGAAAACCTCTTTACATTGCCTTACACTAGTGCTCCCACCAATAAAAATAACAGCCCCTAACATAAGAGAGTACTGCCTAATGTCATTGCTGTTAAAAAGTCAGTGTTTCCCTGCTGCTACCTTATTGTGAGAAATCACAGCAGCTCCTTATTTTTAGAACAGAAGTGCAAATTATCAGGTATCATTGTGCAGTGCTATGCATGAATAACTGTTATCTTTTTAGGGGAGTTAGTATCTTACAGTGACACTTAATTAGCTTGTAAGTTGAAACACCAAAGTGCTTTCTAAATGCTTAGTATTAGTATTACAAACCATGAAAAAGTATGGAAAGGGAAGCCCTGCTTTCCTAAATTCCTATAGGGCATGCATGGAAATCAGAAAGGACTGAAGCAGATATTATCTCAGACCATTTTAAAAAACACGTGCAAGCTTTGCCTGTGCTCACTGAGCAACCATAGACATGAATTCTTTACAAAATACCCTCTTGCAATCAGACTGCACGTCTTCCTTCAGCATCTGTAGATCACACACAAGCCCTTGCACAGCACATGTGGACATCACTAATAAGATTTGCTCTTTATCCATGCCAAGTTTCATCATCCACTGAGAAGGCAGCTTGCTGAGCAGAAGGACGAGTTGGATTGTGGTGGATGCTGCTGATACTAATAAGAAACTTGGCAAGAATAAGGTGGAATATTGCCATAATACAATAATGTTTTTAAAACAACAACAAGAAAAAATCATTTCCTAACCTCTTTGAAAAGCAGGGGGCACAATTTATAGGAAATGATTTGTGTTCAAGAAGGTGGCAAGTCAGTTACAGCAGGACTTCACAGAACCCACAGAAATAATCATCACAAGCAGGTAGGAATAAAAGCTAAAGCTCCATTTCCTCATAAGATAAAATATTTGGGGGCATATTTCTCCCCCCCTGAGTGCGCAAAGAATTAGTTGCCTTGGCTGGAGAATATGTCCTTGGAGTCATACAGTGTAGAGTTATAACTGGTTACAATTTGTTTTAAAAGTGCTTCTCTGAGGATAGATAAAGTCTCTTGGGTTTGAATTTTCTTCTTCTTTTTCATTTCTCTGTTCTCCTGCTGCTCTGCAATTCAATTGCTGAAAACCTCATCTACCCAGCAGCTGAATTCAGATCCAGCCATGGTCTGTATTCTCTACTGTAAACTCTAAGGAATGAGTAGCTGCTTGACAATTTCATAGATTTTTTTTTTTCTTCAGTTTGCCAGTTTCATTATAGGTCATACCAGTGTCCTTCCCTATTTCTGATATTAAGGGAAGAGCACAGCCATGTTTGCCTTACCTTGAAGGCGACTGTTCTTCAACGCTTTGAGATTTTTTTTAGTAATACGAACGGTATATTTATGTATAAAATAGCTTCCAATGTTAATATTTTAGCCATCTAGGTGACATATTTCTTACACCTGACAGATGTAAGACATTGATAACCAGATACTAATTAACTAGCTTAAAAATAGTCTTTTTGTGCAGAAACTACCAGCCAGACATCCAAAGTAGCATTAAGGGGTTTTGCCCAGGAAGGCCCACACAAGTTCATAAATATAAATTATTGTGCATTCTCTATTAATAGATATAGTCCTGCAAATTACACAGCATTTAACATTCTAGGGGGGCTTCATTTCTGCTGGCTGGTAGCCAGGTGCCAGACCAATTCAGTCAACAAGCCTAAACCCCTGTGTTGCTGAGTCAAGTATTTTTATTTGATATTTTTATTCATATTAGGAAGCACCTGATAGATTTAAACAAGATTACCCATGATGTAAGACAGTATTAAATGTGAGTGAGTACATGGCACATTTTAAAACAGATGTCTCACTGGGATCTCGGAGCGCAGTTTTGCAATGTGAAATAAAATTTGCTCTACCCCAAGGTACCACAATGTCCCAATAAAAACTGTTCTGAAGTGTTCTGAGCTGTATATCACTCTTTGCATATCCAGCAGATCAGGAGAGGACCCAGAGAAAGCTTTAATGCTCAAACTGTGCAGCTTTATCTCTAATGTAATTTTTAAATTGTAGTTTGTACACTTGTTGCAGTAGATGTTTGTTAGTGGAAGCCAGGCAAGAAACTACCATGGGCCCTTGTATTTGGGAATATGGTAGACGCTCAGCAAGACATGGTCAAGTCCAAGTTCTCACTGCATTTATACCAGAGGGAAAAGATGACAGATAAAATCGCTACCTTCATTTCAGTTGACGGGGTCCCACAACTCTGCCTCTAAGGTAACAGCCTCATTTGGAGTATTTGATTGCTAACACCAGTGGTTAGCTATCTGTTAGTTACTTAGAAGGCAGGGGAATAGAATGATGACTAAAAATAAATCTATTAGATATCCATCAACTCTTCCCCTCTAAGTACATCACTGTTGTCTATAAAATAGGTCTCAGGTGATTTCACACTTTCAAAGAACTTGTCTTTCTTGGGCTACTGCTGCTTGCCTGGGTGCTGGAAAAGCTGGTTTTGATGTGACATGGATGCTGCCTTGGAAAAATATTCTGCTGAGATTTTTTTTTTTAATTATTGGGGGGAGGGGTAATACTTTTTACACAGGAGTTAAATTTCCTGGAGTTAATCAGGTAGAAAAATGCCTATGAGGCATCATTCGGTCCATTAACTGCAATGCCAACTGCCAATGCCTGGAGTTGAATACTAACAGATTTTATAACTCTTTATGATAATTGACAAAACCAGACAGATTCACAGCTAGGCATAGCCCTCCTGTTCTTACCTGCTGCCTTCTGTGCTTATATCCCCTGTTGCCTGAAACATGCTTCCTTTTTTAGCCGGGGAGACATGAATATAAGAAGCTGGGTAGTTTTGCTCATTTATGTGAAAATTATACAGATGAGCACACCCAGCAAACAAGGATCAGCATCTTCTCCCTCACTTCTAGTTACTACTTTAAAAGGAACATTACTGCGACATTGTCAGACATGTGCCCCATAACATATGGAGCAAAACAGGACAGTAGAAGAGCAGTTGAAAAACTAATTTCTTAGGACTGAGATTTCCTGAGAGAAATCTTTATTCTTAAGACAAATATGAAAAAATACAAAAGGAAAATGAAAATATGATGCTGTTATTTAGTGTGTGTTCTTTAGTTGGCTACTTCAAATTACGCTGTATGAAAGCTTTTCATAGTTTTTCTCATATAAGCAGTGTCCTATCACAGTGTATTTCCTAGAGAAGGTAGCAAGTCCTCATATCTCCTTCATTGCAGAATCCAGCTCAGCAGAGAAGTGTACAGCAGTGTAGAACATTCTCTAAATTGACACAGGTTGTATGTTCACCCACTCTGGATTCTTACCTTCATATTTCACTTAGACTATTGGGAACCATGCCTTCTTAGTTCTCAGCTAGGAGTGTCCAAGAAGATCTTTGTTGAAAAGGGTCATGAAAACTTAGTATACAGCATACGTCTCTGAGTTTCCATTATACCAATATCCATAAAAGCTGCTGACCTTGCAACTAGCTATGGATGAGATACAAACCCCCAAATCCTTATTACTTGGAGTGGTTATTATCCAAAATTACACTTAAAAGAATAGGAGGTTAATTTTAGTGTCTTAATCATATTACATTATACATAACTAAAAGCTCTTCCCTCCACTTTCTATAGAATATATGGTATTTCTCTCAGATCTCCCATGGTGGGTGTTTAGATATGATCATGAAGGGACGATATAGCTAACTATTTAGTAGCTTGTTTATCTGTCTGCTATGTGGTATCCCTGCAGCAGTCTTATTTCTTTGTTTGAAGCTTTTTTACATGCATGCATTTATAAGGCACTTGGGAATGTGAGGACATAAAGCAGCAAATAAATGTTTGGAAAGGATACGTTATACTAAATCAGCAAAGGGTAAAGAGCTCCAAAAAGGAGAAGAGAAGAAAATTGGCTCCACCTTAGAAAACTAATATGAGAGCTGCTGAGTAAAAAAGAACAGTCATCCAGCTGGGATTTATTAAGTGGAAAGCTTTTTTTAAAAAAAGCTGTGGAAGACCAGAAATCAAAGATCGCTGTATATTTACTGGCTTTTATGAAGCATCTGTTCCCTAATATCAGGGTGTCTCACAAAGACTAATCAACTGATCTTCAGAATGTCCTTATGAGCCTCATTTTACCATTGGAGGAATAAAGAGATTATTTGTCCAAGACTACACAGGAAATCTGTGACAGAAATAATAATGTAAGCCTGTATCTAGTGCAGTGACTCAGCCATAAAACTATCCAATCTTTTATCAGGGTAAGAAAGCAGTAAGGGAGGACTGTTGGTATAATTCACGGCAAAAGGACAGAAGCTGATGCGAGACACCCCCTACCTAAACAGGTGGAGAGGGCTATATAATTTCTGGTTATGGTGGAGAAAATCTACCTTTATTCTTGGAATTTAGTTAAAGGCATATAAAATACTATATTTTCAGCTAACTCTTGCTGGGCATCTCAGGTGGTGGGTCAGCCTAAAAGCCAGGACACTTACAATAAAATCTGAGGCTGTCTTTTGAGCTTTGTCCACATGTGGTCATCTTATGAAAAGTTAGAAGACTTGTTTGCCAGTGAAGATGGGAACACCTACATTACAGAAAGTTAAAGCCTTTTAAATTGATAAAATACAGATATAGCTGACATACAAAGGGAAACAATGTCATCTTTATTGCTCATGGGGAGTTTAAACTGGAATGTCTAATATTTAAAAACAAAGAACAACAAAAATCATTTTATTTAAATAAAGTTTTCACACTTCATGCTTTCCTTCAGCTTTTAACCATACGTTGTTAAGATTGTATAACTAAATGCGCTCTCTCTTTTAAAACTTTTACTCATTAGGATGGCTGCTGGGTGAGCTGACCGCAATTTTTTTTGTCTACCTCCTAAGGGGACAGTTGTCATGCACTATTATCTGAGCGCATTTCATTATCTCTTGTTACTGCCACTGAGAATGTCTTTATAACCACATTCAATCTGGTTAAGTGAGATTTTTATGCTAGGTCTTGCACATCCATATTGTAACTGCTATAGAATATTGAAGAAAGCTGATGCAAGTTTTATTAGCTATATTAACTTAACTGTAGTGAAGGGTTCCCAGGCCTCCATCCAAATTTTCAAGGTGCATCTACCAATTGCATCATCTCCTTCTAATGGATCTGAGAGCTTGGAAAAGTTAAGACTACCATCATTATGCTTACTTTTTGTGCACAAAAGACTGCAACTAAACTGTACAATCTTTAGGGTTCCAGTGATCAAAAAAGTTTAAATTCACTGCCTTCTAGAACTTCTCACTAAGTAGAATAAAATTACCCTTACCCACCACATTTTCTACAGACACAGTTGATCAAAGGTAGCTACAGGTAACTTGTGCATATATTTGGTCTACTTCTTATTTGCACTACAGTTTTCCACATAGTCCTGGCAATGTAAAATGTTCTTAAAGTGGAGGCGAATGCAGAGCAATTTACATATCCTTTAAAGTATCTCATCATTGCCAGAATTGTGTAAAAGGATATGATTTTGTACTACAGATAAATGCATCCAGTGGTTGGCAGTTGTTGAAGTGGACAATATCACAACTTCCTTTCTCCTGTTTTCCCCAGCATGGATTCCTGCCCACTTTTCCCTACAGCTTCAACCATGAGATTAAGGGAGCTACACTGGAAAAAAACAGTTCATGCTTCTGAAAGTTATTAGGGTCTCCACTGGGTTTACATAATACAACTTCCTTCACAAGCGCATAGCTGGATCTGAGAGGAAAGAATAGATGATTTCCTTTGGAAATCTGAATATAATTGGATTATTGCACATAGTTGTAGGAATCACAATGAAAAAAACCAAACCAAAACAAAAACAAAAACAAAAAAAAAAAACCCAAATCTTCCTTTGCTGTGTTCTGAAGAGTTTAGATTAGGTGCATCTTTCAGCATCTATTTGCTTTGAAAAGAAAGTTAAAGGGCTGTGAGTGAGGGACACATTTTCTTTAAGACATTGTAGCACACCCTGGAGGCCCCTTGATTTTTCAGTTTCTTAGTTTTAGTATGATTATTAATTTTCCCCACTTAACTATAATGAGAATTTAGTGTGGGGGAGAAAATTTAATCATATCAAAGATTCTGGTGATTCACATGCAAGTCTTTTTTAAGCTTTACATTGCAATATGGAATTACTGAAATGCTGTTAGGAATTTCTTTTATATTAGGATGATTTAATCTCACATAGAAAATTCATTTCTGAAGTTTCTTCTGTTAGGAGCTACATGGTGCTCCAAATATTTGAGAAATAGATCAGATGAAACTATTTGTTCAAAAATGTTTAAGTTTCCTGGAACGGAGAGAAGGCTACGGCTCCTGTCTGATGAGGAGAAAGCAAGCTTGGGAGGTAGAAAGCAGAAAAGCTGCAGATTATAGTGCCTGGCTGTGCTGAAACATTCAACCCTCCTCCCATGGTGATTGGATATCACAGTGCATATGGTATGGAAACATTAAAATGTTAAGCCCTGTTTGAAGACCTCACAATGCCTAAACACAGCGTGGCTGCCAACTGTTGTTCAGAATAGTATAGCTGACATAAACATGGAGTCGCCTCCTGCTATCCTCCACCTGGATTTGCTACACAGATAAATTTTAGATGTTATTGCAGAGGAAGGCCTAGCAAGGATTTCATAAACTTTTTCTTCACAATAGCTGCAGCAAGTAGACCATACATTCCCACCAATAAAAACAGATGTAATCTTCTGTTTGAAATTACTTGGTCACATCACACAAGATTTGTTGTCACACTGTCAAAAAATTGCAGCACTTCTGTTTTTCTCTTGGTGAAACCAGACAACATTATATCCGTTATGTTATACTGACTCCATCTACAATGCAAAAGTGTTTAGGACTGATGGGTCAGGATGAAAGGCGCAACAACAGACTAAATGCTGTACACAGTGACTTTGGTTGGTTTGGACGACACGAACTTGAACAGCCATGTCCTGTAACTTTGTATTCAATATCTGGCATTTAAGTCTTAGAAAACAAGCCAGAAATTCTGGGGAGAATTTTTTCTGCTATTAAGCACTGGCTTCTTTAGTGAAGTTTCCTACTGTGACTTCAGTTCAAATGAGATTTACAGCATTTTATCTGAATGCTGTAATAAAATTAACACCTAGCAATATTAATTATTCACACATTTCCCCTCCTTTCATTTTATAGTGTAAATGTTATGTAGAATTATTTGCTCATGATTTTTAGACATCTGTAATATCTGATATATGTAAAAGCTCTACAAAAATAACTGAAAATGTGCTACCAGTGGGCAATTTCTCTTTGTTTTGTGGCACAGAGCCATACTGATTTAGTTAATGGTAGTATACAGTCATCTTATTTCCATGTTATTTCACAGTGAATATCACCTGACATTTTATTCTGAAAGTAGTGATCCACCTGGAAAGTAGAAGACTTTTCTCTGAGTCTTGCCTAAACCGAAAGCATTAATTTCTCTTTTTACCTATATATCCTATATAGTTTATATGAATAATGGAAGTCTCTAAACTATGCAAGACATCTGTACCTAGGATGAAGCATAAAGAAAGCTGTGTTACAAATCTACCATAACCACTCTATTGATCTCTACCCACCTTTTTATTTAATCTACAGTTTCTATAGCATGCCTATTCTCCTAGTACTGATCTCTGTACTTTTCAGTCCCAATGTTACTACACAGTTTAAACAAGAGTGTGTTAAACTGATTGTTATTCCCTTACTGATGTTCTCTTCCTAGTTCTGCATAGACATCTTGGTCTTGACCCAAAGCAATTCTTTGTTTTCCTCATTGTGGGATCCCAATGCACTTTCTGTCAAGCTATTTTAAGACTAACCATCAATAGACCCTGCTATTCCAGTTTTGAACTAAATCTTTTGGTCAAACCAAGTTGTACCAAACAGTGACCAAGCCAACAGACAAACAGGTTGAGCCAGAGAAATGTTCACTAGATTTAAACACCCACAATGTAACCCTTTTTGTGACTATACCAGAGAGTGCTAATACAGCAAATTACTTTATTGCTTCCATTTTCCCCTTTTTCCAAAATTACTGACCTATAGTTTTTACTTTTTGCATTGTATGGATTTTTAACATATATTTTTAACAAATAGCATTTTTTTTTAGCACGGAAAGCATTTTCATTTTTAATCAACTAAAGTTTTTAGCACATATATTCTTAAAATTTAAGTTTGAGCTGTTTAGTTTGAAGTTTGTCTGAACCAGGAAATTCTGGTAGGAGCTAAGAGAAATACAGTTTTGGTGAACAGCCATTGATGTGTAATCCTCTTAGGGGACAGAATAATATGGGCGATACAAAATCTAGTTATGTTTTAATTATCTTGATGCCTATTTGTAATATTGCTACTTCTGATGCTGTCAAGAACCATAGGAAAGGGAAGATAAGGCAGATTTTTAGCTGGTTTTGGCATGCTGAGCAGAGACATTAACATGCTACAGAATACCTCAACAGACAGGTTGCAGACACTGAAAGACCTCTGGCTTCCTCCTCTCTTAGAATTATAAACCCAAAAAATCAGTATTAAGATCCCTTTCTCTGCATGCTACTTTTTCATTCCTTGTTTCTATTGCTGTTAAGGTTTTGAAGCACTGAATCTGGTAAGGCCCTTAGCCTCTCTGTAGTATCCCATTAATGAATTCTGGTCTGGGGTGTCCTAAACAGACTGACCTGATGGGCAAATTAATTGGGAGTTCCAGTTGGTAGTTCAGGTAATTACTTCTGGTCATTGATGGGTATAGGGCGTTCAAATTGCTTTTCAGAGGGCTTTTGAAGTTGAGATATTTTCCTTCACAAATGGGAGTAAGACTGTATGCTATCAAAACTCAGGTGAAGGGCCATAGCTAGCTGAGACAGTGACAAACCTCTCAGAACTGAATGACCAAATGTTAGTTGGCTTTTCTGACTTGTTCTGAAAGCACATTAAACCACATACCACTTTCAAGTTAAACAGGGATGAGGGGGGAACACATGCCACCTCTTGCTGAAAGAGGAAAAAAGAAAAAGCATTGAAATGCAAATTCTCATGGTATAGTTAAAGTTCTCCTTGGTTTCATCTCATAATCCCCAGATTTTTTGTGCAATCATTAACCGGTCTTGAATTTATCTCATCTATCAGTATAAAATCAGGCAAAATCATTATGCACAGCTGTACTATAGAAGCATCAGAATGTGATCATTGCATTGCACAGAACAGATGCATGCTGTCGGCACCTCCAAGCCAGCAAGAGCTGCATGAAGCTTGCATCAGCAGGAATTCACTTTCACATACATCACCTGGGGACATGAATGTGCAATGTGACAGACCCATCAGTACCAATAATTTATCTAATTTACTACATCAAGGTGGATATTTGGTTCTCTCTAACAGTCAACAGGTCAGTGGCTTCATCAAGCAGCTCACGCTGTTCCCAGCAGTGCTATGTTCTCACCAATAATTTAATCTTGTATTTGAAGTTCAGTTCCTAGCAGTTTACCTCCTCTTTCTCATTTTCTCTCACTTCTACTTAAAAATATAATGGCCCATTTCAGCAAAATTAACTGCAATTTCATGGATCACTACAGCAGGAACAAGTTTTATCTGTAATCCATCTATTTGTTTCCCAGAATGCAAATTGACTTGATGAACAGTTCTGTGTCCTATGTAAATAATCCTAGTTCTAATTGAGAGTGCTGTATTTTCAGTGAAGAAGGGGGAGAGAAAAGAAGATTACTTCTTTGCCTTTGACTTTCTGATAACTGTTCCAGGATATTTCATTTAAATTTTAAAAAGGTCTGTCATAGAAAATACAGGCAACAGACCCTTGATTTCTTTTTGAGTTAAAATTATGGTGTTCTGCTTGTGCTTCCTTCTTTCTTTTCCTTAGAAAAAGTACTATTCAGAGCCTGGATTCTCATATAACATGCCAGGTGAATACCCAAAATACACGATTCCTCTATCTAGTAGATACCAGCTATCATATGGGCAAAAGTAGAACATGACTCTTGTTCTTCCATCAGTGTGTCACTAATGTGCAAAAAGAAACACTCTACAACAAGATGAGCAACTGGAAGTTCAGTTTCTATGGTCTCTTTTATGTTCAGATTCTCTTTAGGGATTGCCAGCAGGTGGAATAATTTATATGAACTGGATATTTGTCTCTGTAGTGTGGATACATTTCCATTTCTTTGCACTATAAAGATGTTAGATTGTAATAATCAAGACTTTCTTGCAGGTTCAGAGCTAAAAACAATGTCTGGAGATTATGTTGAAATCAAGATAACAGCTTTTATATGCTTTTACAACTTTCTTAAACTACAAAGTTTCTCAACCAATTTGATTAATTATGAAATAAAAAAGTTACTTAAATGCCATTGGTAAAGATGTGGTAAACACTGAGTCTTGCCTTTAAGTATAAACTTCATTGGACTACCAACTTGAAGCCGTTAATTTAGCATAACTCAACCTCTCCAGAAGGAACAAACTTACATTATCTAAATTATCACGTAGTAGTTTTAGACAAAAAGAAGGAAGTATCCTTCCATACTGTGCATTAAGTAAATCGTGGCATTTACTGCCATAGAGTGTAGTGAAGGGCAAAAGCATAAACAGACAAATGTACAGAAAACAACTGGCTCTTAAATATAATTGCTCAAATATAATCTCTAGCTCAACAAGTCCCTAGATTGTTGCAGGGAACAGTTCCTGGAAGGAATGTAAAGATAAGGCTCACTTTGTTTATTTTGTTTTGGACCATTTTCTATAAACAGGTCTTACTGTTACCCTTAGCTACAGGACACTGGGCCAGGTGAGCATTTTTCCTTATTCTACTGTTGTAGGGCTCTTAAGTGCATTTTATGGCATTTTTAGTAGGATTTCTTGGCAAAATCAAAATCCAAAACCAACTTGTTTCTACCAGTGGCATCTGTCAGAACTGCAGAATGAGCAAAGCTGCTGGCTGAAACTACTTCAGCACTTGCTTCCTAATTGATACATACCTGAGATGCTGCTTAGAAACTTAATTTGTCTGGACTATCACTGCACCAAGCAGCCACATTAATTACCCTATTCTCATATTAGTACTCATATAACTAGGAAGTTGTATACACGGATTCTAACTGCCTTCTCTGGTGCAATTCCCTTCATTAATCTAGGATAATATAGTATATGAGTGGTGTTCCCCAGGGCTCAATATTGGGGCCAGTCTATTTAATATATTAGTGATCTAGATGAGGGGATCAAGAACACCCTCAATAAGTTTGCAGATAACACTCAGGTGGGTGGGAGTGTTGATCTGCTTGAGGGAAGGAAGGCTCCACAGAGTGATCTGGACAAGCTAGATCAATGGCAAATGCCAACTGTATGAGGTTCAACAAGGACAAGGGCTGGGTCCTGCATTTGCTCCATGCAATGCCACAGTCTTGGCAAATGAGTATGTGCCCAGATGGCCAAGAAGGCAAACAACATCCTGGCTTGAATCAGAAACAGGGTGGCCAGCAGGACTAAGGAAGTGATTGCCCCTCTGTACTTAACACTGGTGAGGCAGCACCCTGAATACTGTGTTCAGTTTGGGCCTCTCGCTCAAGAAAGACACTGAGGTGCCAGGGTGTGTCCAAAAAAGGACCAGTGAAGCTGATGAAGGGGCTAGAGCACAAGTCTTATGAGGGGCAACTCAGGGAACTGGGGTTGTTTAGCCTGGAGAAAAGGAGGCTGAGGGGAGGCCTTATAACTACTTGCAAGGAGGTTGTAGTGAGGTGGGTGTTGGTCTCTTCTCCCAGGTAGCAAGCAATAGGACAAAAGGAAATGGCCTCAAATTGCATGAAGTGGGGTTTAAATTTGGGATCAGAAAAAAACTTCTTCACTGAAAAGGCTGTTAAACACTGGAACAAGCTGCCCAGGAAAGTAGTTAATTTGTCATCCCTGGAAGTATTTAAAAGATGTGTAGATGTGGCACACCAGAGACACGGTTTAGTGGTGGATTTGGCAGAACTAGGTTAACGGTGGGACTTCATGATCTTAAACATTGTTTCCAACCTAAATGATTCTGCGATACCATTCACTTAAAATTTTGGAGAAAGAAACAAAGGCAGAAATAATTTAATTATCCCTTTTTCATCTGTGTAAGACAGCCAACATTGGGATTCCACGGTAGCAAAATTAATGAACAGGAAGACAGAAGAGACTGCTTTCTGCAATAACCTTTTGGTCCCATTAAACTGTCCTTAACCAAAAATACAGCAACCATGAAAGACCCAAAGGAAAAATGCAGAGACTAAGAACAGCCTCTCTTTTTAGCAAGACTACAGTTTGGCACCAAACTAGAAGGAAAGTTGCACGCTTCTACTCAATAATAGATGCCACAATAGTTAAGCGCTTTGACACTTACACATTGAAAACACCATATTTAGGTGTTTCACAATGCAAAGTCTACCAAGGACACAGCACTAGCAAGTAAAAGAAGAAATGGATAATTTTATTTTTCAGTAAGCTTGTTTAAACATAGCCTAACACTTTCAACTATTAAACCACAGTTTCAGTTGACTTAACGGTGCTGCTGTAGCCAGCATTTTGATCACACCTATAATAAGATCCAAATGCAAATGTCAGATCCAGTGAAAGTTACGTTACAAGAAAAGGACAATATCTGCAGCTAGGGAGAAGGGAAGGAAATGTCTCCTGTCAATCTACTGCAACCCTTGTGTTTACAGATTTGTTGAAGGGCTCTAAACAATAGAAGAGAGGTGAAACAAGCACAGAGGTGAAGGAATTAAAACAAGAGCTTCCATTTGTCTGTGAATTCCTCTGCTAAACTGTAACAACAGTGTTTCTAGACTGATGTCCTTGGTTATGTCACCTTTCACAACTGGTATACTCAATACAAGGTGCATTTTAGTCAACGCGGTAATAGCATAAAAAGGGAATGCAGCCTCCAAGTGATTTAGATTATGCTTGTGAATTGTTATTTCACAGCTTAATGAGATGTTCCTGTTTCCCTCCTTTCCTTTTATTAGTTAGCATCAGGCTGGGTAGATTTCTGCGCATTTCTGAGCTGAGTCACCAGAGAAGGGTCCACCTTCATCACGTATCAATTTGATTTCAAGCCCTGACAAACACCCAGCCTCAAGAAGGGAGACAATCTATAATACGCTTTATGAGAACAAAAAGTAAAAATATTAACATTCATAAAATGTGTTTGTTTTCCATCTGAGCCCCCTCCCCACAGCCCCACTTCTGCTTCTTCCCTCTGATAGTTACTACAGTACCCATGGAGGGATATTTTCTTTTAATGCAAGGATAGGCATGAATTTCAAGCAAAAGATCAAAATGGCACCTTTTAAATTTTTTAAAGAATAGAGCTAATTAACCTTTTTATCAAACTACACACATCTTCAAATGACTTAGATGGGAAATATATTGGTTTAATTAAGATTTCACAGGGAGAGACAGTTGCAAACACTTGGAACTGAGAGAAAGTGGGATCTTTATGAGGAGGATGCTTTATGTTTTACAACTGTCTGTGTCTGTTTGTTGTTTGCACTTCAAATGGAGTCCATTTTTATCTCTCTCTCTCCTGCTGAGAGAAACTGATTTTATAATGTGTTTCAATGAACCTATTAAAAACTTCAATCATGAGATTCCTCTTTTGCCTTTGTATGTTTCTCTCTCTCCCTCTCTGACAGAGTTGCGCTGTGACATGAGTTATATAGCAGCATACATTGATTTGCTTTGTTTTACAAGGCAATTAGATAATCCTTCTGCAATCATAACTTGCTTTAACAGCAAACTTACTACATGTTTTCCTTAGCTGGGTCCCCACTCACTTTGATTGATTTTTGTAGGTCTAGGATTTTGATGGGTAGGCCATGCTTTAATTTGAATTCTATGATTCTTTCCTCTGTTTGTTTGGTTTTAGTAAATGGTGAAAAGTTCAGGAGTGACAGCTTGAAGTTCTATTGCATAGAAAAGAAAGAACAACATGAACAATACCAGCATATACTTCCCCCTCACTGGAGGAGCTCAGGAATATTTCAAAGGTGAAAAAACAATATACTACAATGACACAGCATTACAATACAAGTATTTTGGGGTCAGTACTACACAGGACTTCTACATCAACAAATCACATATATATGTTCAGTTGCAGTTATTCATCCAATACTCCAAAACATTAAAATGGTAGGATGTGCTAGACATAAAATATGTCAAAATAGTTGAATCGTAACTAAAACAAGTTACTGGCCTAAAAGATCCCTCTCTGACAAGTGGAGGAAAAAAAAAACCAAAACCAAACCCAAACCCAAACAGAAATATAAAATTATGTTCACATTTAAATAATATTCAAATTGAGCCACTGAAACTAAAACGGCCTGCAGCCTCGATATAGTCATGCATTAATTTCCTTTTGCTTTTGTTTGCCAGTTAATGTCAGGCAAGTAATGTCATATAAATGAATACTGTTTAGGTCTTAATTTTAGTTGACAAGACATCAGCATTTGATTCTTGCATTCTTTGTTTCTGTTCTTGAGCCAATTCTGTGTGATAGTGCTACGATGCTGCCTATATAACTGATTTTCAGCTTGTTTGCAAGATTGACATCTCTAATGCAAAGCAAAAAACATTTTTAGCTGAATAGAGTATTTTGTCTTAGGCCAAATGGAAAGTTGTGTTTTGCCCAAAATATTTTTCATTGTTTAAGGTGGTTTTACCTTTTTCTATCCCAAAGTAATTTTGAGATGATGACCTGGTTTAAGCTGAAAAATCAGAATATTTCATGTTCAAAGCACTTAGACCATTAAAAATGGCAAAAGACTAATCACATAGAAATTCACAAAACAGCTGAATCCTTTTCTGTAACTTTTTGGACTAAAGATATTATTAAGACTACTCTTTTCAGTATTAGACATTTCAATACTAACAATAAATTTTTCCCATTTCTATTTGTAATACCTGTGCTCTTTTGAGGGACACAGAACCCGAATAATCATAGAATCATAGAATAGTTAGGGTTGGAAAGGACCTTAAAATCATCAAGTTCCAACCCCCCTGCCATGGGCAGGGACACCCCCCACTAAACCATGCCACCCAAGGCTCTGTCCAACCTGGCCTTGAACACCGCCAGGGATGCAGCATTCACAACTTCCTTGGGCAACCCATTCCAGTGCCTAACCAGTCTAACAGTAAAGAACTCCTTCCTTATATCCAATCTAAACTTCCCCCGTTTAAGTTTCAACCTATTATTCCTTGTTCTGTCACTACAGTCCCTAACAAAGAGTCCATCCTCAGCATCCTTATAAGCCTCCATCAGATACTGGAAGGCAGCTATGAGGTCACCATGCAGCCTTCTCTTCTCCAGGCTGAACAGCCCCAACTTTCTCAGCCTATCCTCATACAGGAGGTGCTCCAGTCCCCTGATCATCCTCGTGGTCCTCCTCTGGATTTGTGCCAACAGTTCCATGTCCTTTTTATATTGAGGACATCAGAACTGCACACAATAGTCCAACTGAGGTCTCACGAGAGCAGAGCAGAGGGGCAGGATCACCTCCTTCGACCTGCTGGTCACGCTCCTTTTGACGCAGCCCAACACACGGTTGGCTTTCTGGGATGCAAGTGCACACTGCAGCTGGCTCATGTTCATTTTCTCATTGACCAACACCCCCAAGTCCTTCTCCGCAGGGCTGCTCTGAATCTCTTCTCT
>WYDI02003794.1:0-14285 GCA_009867235.2 Psittacus erithacus
CACCACAAACCAGTCTGGGATTCTACGATCCCTTAGAAACAGGAGTGCTGTTGGCAGTCTGAAACTAATTGTGATGTGTGTCTGTTATCCTGAAGATCAATTACCCTGTTGTCCACTTTCTGGAGCCACAAGAGAAAG
Source organism: Psittacus erithacus (assembly GCA_009867235.2). Lineage (NCBI taxonomy): Eukaryota > Metazoa > Chordata > Aves > Psittaciformes > Psittacidae > Psittacus > Psittacus erithacus. The sequence continues at coordinate 139 of WYDI02003794.1, forward strand.
CCATATTTCTGATACATTACTACCTACACTTGCTGCTGAATTTCCTGCCTTCGCCTAAAACCTGCCGTCCCCTCCATCCCAGCACTCCCCCCTTTCTGTCTCAAAAAAGGGTTAGTCTCCTGACCATGCTTCTGGGAGTCTATATTCATCCATACGGCCTGTGCATCCCCACACACCTTACCTGAAATGAATTACTATGTGCGAATTCTGTATGGGCTGAAAGTGAAAATCTAAGCCATATTCCCTTTCACCTCAGTCTAGGAAAAAAACCACCCAAACCCACCCAGATTCTTACAAATTGCTCCGCAGGGATTATTTTACCTTTTTAGAACTTAATTTAATTTTACCTTGACGAAATGTTACTGGTGCTGACAGTGAAACTTTCCAGCCGGCTTGTTCCATATATTTCAATATCCTGTTACCTCTGCTAGAGAAGAGCTAAAATTTCATGCCAGATACTGATGTGGAAAGAGGTTGTTTTCTTCTAATTTGCTATCATTTGCTTCTCTATCAGCAGCAACACAACTTACTAAGCAATGAGTAGTAGCTAGCTAAGAAAAAACACTGGAATATCAAAATGTACAGCCCACTACCATACACTGCCTGCCCCTTCTCTACTCAGAAAATGCAGATTTCTGATGAAGAGCTTTGTCTTCCTTCCATTCCAAGTCAATGTGTTAATAATAGGTGACAAAAGCTGATTACTGTGGAGCACTTGTCCCACACCATATCTTGGCTTGTTATGTTTTGAGTCACCTTCAAGTTTTCCACCCTCAAAAAGACAGGGTTAAATTCAGGTTTGAGACAGTTGCATCAAAAGGGATGGGGAAGGAATAGATCTTAATGTACAGCTGATGACAATCATGCCTCATTCTTTGGCTGCAATATGATCCGGACAGGCTGAAGTTGCTATTGTACAGGCAGGTAGCGAGCAATTTAAGTCAGATTCATAATGCTCAATGTTTCATACGCAGCAACAGGAAAAAAAGTCCACATGGTTTCCTGAATAAGTTGTTAGGATGTTTCACAGATGGTGTTAGAAAGAAGACATTGAAATCATCTGCCTAATGCAATTTCATTACTAGAAAATTTACGAACATCACATCTCAATTTACTCCTGCCTCTCAGATACAACCCTTCATTTCGTTATTTGAAACTAGTTTATTCAAGTATGCAGTGACTCTGGGACATTTGCACAGCAATGTCAGATGCTATCTGCAAAATAAGTAGTACATTTTCAGGCTCTGAAAGTAATTTTTGATGACACCCTTAAATCAACTTCATGGTCAGTTTTCTCATTTTGAGCAAGAACTGGGATTCCATTGTGATAACTGAAGGCTGCATGTTACTTGATCTACGGTAATGTAGAATAATTACTAGTCCATTGCACTTCATTACACTACTGTAATAGGCAGCAGGTCAGTGTTTGAGCTACAGCTACTCTGAAAATTGAGCTGACACTGATACTATGGTAGAAGTGATAGCAAAAGGCTCTTATGCAAATTGTTGAAATTAGCTTCCACTCAATGGGTTTTGAAATGCAATACATGGCTCTGATCAGGACACCTGGGTTTGACTAACTCTTTTTTTTTTCCTTGGATACAAGGGGATGGTCATGAAATAAATTAATTGTTCAACGCAATATGCCTTGTGAAAGGTCACTGAAATGTCAGAGGATTCCAAATACCATGGAACTGTTGGACTCTGGCTAATGACATGTCACTGAAGGCTGTCTGATGGTTTTATTTAGATGATTCACACAATCATTTGCAAGCATTCTGCTCCTTTTTTCACAGGATATTTCAATGCAGAAGACACCCCTTCTTTTTATCAATGCACTTAATTTATCAAGCCTTCAGATGAGGGCAGTAGGCAAAGGCTATGAATAATGAGGTGTTTTCCTTTAACAGCTAGTTGGAATCCCTGAATTCAACCAACCGCTGCGCTGCAGGATCCCCCATGCAGTCAGTCTTTTAGAAAGGCACAAGATGATCCTCACTTCAAGTCAGAACCTTGCTAGGAGGTCTCCATAGAGCAGCCAGGCTAACATGCCACCAGTATGTTTGAAACACTTCTTACTTGTACTCAGAAATAGATGTGAGTGTTTTTAAGGAAAACAGAGTATTTTCCCTCGGAAACATCCATTTAGTCAAACCACCCATTTCAATAAACTGAGTTCTGCTGGAAAACAATTGTCCAGGCTGACACATACATATGTCATACCACCCCTCCGCTCTAGGGAATGATTATCTAGAGAGCACTTATAAAAAAAGAGAAACTAGACACATGTGAAGAAAGAAATCTTGTCCTACCTCTAGAGTAAAGCAAAGTGATTTATAGAAACACCCATATACATTGGCCTCACAGTCCTTCTGTAGAGGTTATCTGCACTGAAGCCTGCTTAGTCACACACAGTGTGTCTCCATTTAGTACCTCTGTCCCTGAACAGCCTTGAATCAAGTCAGGGGATCCCCAGAAGGCACCTTCCTTGCTTCTGAGCTAAGACACTGCATTAACTGTTCTGTTTTTGCCTCTGGCGTTTACTGTGATTTAGGCAGGCCTCTTTTTCCTCAAAAGATGCCCAAGTTGGAAAGAAGTCCCTCGACACCTGCCAACATGTATTTAGCTAATAACCATGCTGCTTTTATATGACCTGGAATCATTTTAACTTCTGCCTTTGCTGAAAATATTCTCTTGACATTTGTATTTACTGGCTTCAATACAGACACAAAGGGATACTGTGAGAGTATGCACAGAGATGTGAAATCTTACCCCATTAATGCACTGTGACTGCCTATAGATTGTGCAGTTTTGTCTGTGTCTATGTTCCCTAGCCTCTTGGGGGATTATTGCTAGAATTGACTACCACTATTTGTTTGAACTCTTTATAAATTAATAAAAAAATCAATACCTGTTTGTAAATGCCAGCTAATCACAAGTAGCTTTGTGCAAATTAAAGCAGGGACATAAGAAGAAAGTAAATGGACAATGCCTGTGAGGGTGAAAAAGTCAACACTCAAAGTTCATCTGCTACCTGAATGACTCCAGATACATTCAGCCTGCTCCTATGCTTTTGTTATTCATGAGAGATGGAGGACAAGGAGGAAAGCAAAGCAAACACAGCTCATGCTGTATGGGCAATGAATACAAAGAGCCACTAAGCCAAGAGAGTAGGAACTGTATCAAACAGAACTGGAATGTTGGAAAATTCATCATCTGGATTTAAGAATGGAATAAAAAAGGAAAATCTTTAAAAAACCCCAAACAGATTTCTGGATTAGTATCTGGGAAGGAAATATCTGTCAGATCCAGGCTCATTACTTTTCTACCTTAGGAAACACTTTACCAATTTACCTTTGGTAACTATTCGTTTAGCTATGTTAGCCAAAAGCATCCATAAGGTGGGATTCACAGTTACTATAATACAGTTATTAGAAGGTTCACATATTGCACCCAGGAGGTACATCGGTATCTGTGAGGCTTGAAAACATCTCTTTTCCTATGTATAATGCAGTTCTTTGTGAAGGGCTATTCCCTAGTGTTATCATGTTCAAAGAATGATAACCAGACTGAAAATAGAAAGGCACCACGTCAACAGTTGGTAATCATCAGCTTTGCTTCACCTAATTCAATGAGATCCCATGGAGCTGTCAGTACATTTGCTGGAAAGGTTAAGTTGCATGCAGCTAAACCAACAAGGCTCAGGGTGAGGAAGCAAGCTGGGGCCGATGCATCACATAGACTCCATGCAGCTGGGATCGATTGGTCCCATGGAATAGCAGATCAACTGGGAAATGAGAGGTCTTGCTAAGAGACCCTACCCCTTTTATGCTTAAGCCTGCTTGGCTGCTCTTCTCCTGAAGCTGGTTTGCTATTTAGCAATGATACCAACAGCAGTCGTCGCTGCAGGAAGTAGTGGGGACTTGCTATCTAAAATACCCATGTGTTTTTATTCAGGGTGCTGATGGATCAGGAGGGTAAAGCAAAGTGGCTCTGTATTGACATCCTCTGTGTCTGAAAAAACTCCCCATCATCTCCTACGTTGAGCTTTGTGAGGTTTCTGTTTGGCAAAAGCATTTTCCTTCCCACCCCCCATTTCACACTCAATTTGTTTTTTCTCCATTTCCCCAGACAAGACTTGTGCTCTTTTATTAATATTGCATACTCTGAAAAGCCTTCAGATAAGTTTTTGTGGGAGTTTTGTGTCTTTTGTGTGTGTTTGCATAACAGCAAAACACAGCTTGAACTGCTCTAGGAGCTGTTATCCGAGACATGCATGAAAGTTCAGTTCACCTACTTTAGCCGTGAAAAGCGGTTGCAGAAGCAGCTTCCAGCATCCACACATGACCCCATAAGCACGTCCAGAAAACTTGCTGGTTTGGATAAATTGCTGTTTTCATGTAGCCCTTTTTCTCACAGTAGCCATCGCTTCAGTGCGTTTGCTCTCATTTCAAATTACCAGTTGAGCCGTTCATCTAAAATATGAGGGACATTACTAAGGTATTAGTACTTAAGCTGCTTTGTTAATTACAGCCAGGCTCCTCTTTTTCATGCCTGTTCAGCAGCAGCACTGGTGCCAAATGGCTCTCCACCCATTCTGCATCAGCAGCTTTTGTTCACATAAAAATCTCTTCTGAGATTCCCAGGTGCTCCTCTGACTGCTGGACAGGTAGAAGACCTGCCAAGGTCACCAACACAGGGCTACACAACAGGGCATCCTCTCCAAGCTGAACTCAACCATCGGTTCATCACTGACAAGTTGTGACCATCCATGCTACCGTTCTCCTGCCTTCTCTAGATCTACACATGTCCCTTGACACAAGGTGAATCTACCTTTACACCGTTCTCAAGATTTGTGTACATCCTGAATCTAGATTGCATTTCCTGTGTTCTCTATTTCTTTCCTCATAATACCCAGCTTTCTATTTGTTTTGGCAGTGGTCTGGCATTAAGCTGATATTCCACAAACTACTCATCATAACACTAACGCTGTTTCCCACGCTCGCAGACAACCTGGACTTCATTTAAGTATATGCAAAATTAAGGACTTTTTCCACTTCATCACACTGTATTTACCTACATTGCGTCTCAACATCCATTTTCTTGCCCTATCACTTTTCTATTGATAAGGTCCTTCTGCAGCTTTTCAGAATCAACCTGCATCTTCAGTATCCCAAATAACCTAAGTACCCTCAGCAGATTTCACCAAGACAGAATTGCTTATTTGTAGCTAATGATGATGGCAGGGTCACTTCTAGATGCATAGGAACCAAGGAGGTCCCTGGATTATGATTCAGCAGCCTTGAGGACACTTGTGGCTCCATCAGTCCTGAGGTTGTCCATATGAGAAATCTGCCAGCGCTTAGGACAGCACATTCATGAGGGTATCCATATTTAAGAGGATGGAAACTTTGCACGGTGCTGCAACTTCCAGTATTTTGAAGACTTAAATAGGTCAAGACATAGCCTTTACTTGTGTAATGAGGATGTTGGGTTATTGCTTTTATAAACTGCAAGTATTTCTTACACAAGTAACAATGCAATTGTCGGCAGACCACATGTGATCCTTCAGAAGAGATTCCCTTGGTGATTTCAGTATCATTATATACAATTTTGTTTCCTTATTTTTATTTATACTTCTAAAGAAAGCTCTCACACACACAAACGGGGAAAAAAAAGAACAAACTAATCTTTCAGGGCCAAAAGATGCTCAGGAAAAACAACCAAAGCCAATGTATTTTTCCCTTCTGTAATTCTGTTTGTGAATAGAATGTAAATCAAGTTAGCTGGATAATTTGCTAAAACCCATGGATGCAGTAATTCTTATGTTGTTCTAACAGAGAAAGAAAGTAGAAAATGTTACAGGGAGAGACAATATGCAATTATGTATGAATACTAACACCCTAAGGGACAAATTACCAACAATGACAGTAAAATACTGCCGATTTCTTTTTGTGCTACAGTATAATTGACTTATACTCTGACAAGAAGAAACAGCTTAGCTTTGGAGAAAATAATCAAAAAATTAAAACCCCAAGCTATGTATTTGCTGGAAAGTATACAGTCACTTTGTTTTTCCCCTTTGCTTTACGTGTGATACTGATTGCATTCCTTTAACCCAGTTCTCTAGCCTATCCGGATTTTCTTGTAAGGCCTCTCCACCCTCGAGGGAGCCCACAGCTCCTCCTGCTTTAGCGTCACTGGCAAACTCACTTTATGTACATTTGACTCCAGCATCATTTATAATAACGTTAAAGAGCACCAGCCCTAAAATGGAGCCTTGGGGAAACCCACTGGTGACTGGCCACCAGCCTGAAGTAACCCCATTTACTATGACTGTTTGAGCCCAACAGATCAGGCAATTGTTCACACATTATACAATGGACTTGTCTAGCTGTATGCTGGACATTTTATCCAGAAGGATACTGTGAGAAACAGTACCAAAGATTTGCTCGAAGTCCAAAAAAGCCTGCTTCTAACAGCTTGAGAGAATTAAGCCATATTGAAGAATTACAGCTGTGGTCTTAGAGAGCACAACAGCAGATTCACACCACAGTAGGGCTGGGTTTGCCTTTTCTGTCTCCTTGATATTTTCAAATGACGTTCTCTTTCTAAAGGATGGGTGAAGAAAGGCAAACATATTTTACACCATTAAAGACAATTAAGTTCAAATTAACTCAAAGGTTTCGAACTGTAAAATTAGGAGCTACTTTATGTAACATCCAGTGGAAAATAGAAATTAGCAAGGCTTAGTCTAACCCAGGGAGGTACAAGTCATTGAACACAGCACTATGGTGCCTAACCATGCACACTACCTCAGAGAAGTCCCTAATTAATTAGTTCTGTTTCCTGCTTCAGCATCTATTATTTTGGTGGAGAAAAATGTCAGTGTGCACAAAACATCCCTCTGAATCATGTTCTATTGCAGAAGAAAGATTTTGATGGTAACTCACACACCATCTGGAGGTAAGTCATACTGCTTAATTCAGCCACCGCAAAGCTATTCAAGTCAAAACTGAAAAACATGCAATCATCTAGGAGAAAATGAATGGATAAGCAGGGTCCTCTTAACAGTCCTTGATAGGGAGGTGTAACAATGTGATTTAGCAGCCTCATCACCCTGTTAAAAATACTAAAGCAAACGGTTGTATCTTCTCAAGCCTGTTTCCAGCAGCATCAGTGAGTAAACTAGAGGAGTACATGGATTGATGTACAGGAAAGAGACTGAAAAGTGACTTTGGGTGAGTAGAAAATGTGAGGCAGCAATGTTTCTTGTTCTTTTTTGAGGAGCAGAAGGGAAGGGGCATCCCTAAACAAACATAATGTCTGCTTACATAGAAAAGATATATTTTATTACAAAAAGCCACAAACGCTTCAGACACAGTCCCTATGGAGGAATTATTGTGGAAGGCACTGAACCTCACCATCCAACAAATGCAAAGTTCCGTGTTAAAAGCCATGCAAATTGAGCAGCATCAAAGAGGAGACCAACAATCTATCAAAGCTACTCTTCCATGCCTATGAGCATTGGCCTTTAGACTTGTTCAGGGGACATCAAACTTCATTTTGACACATCTCACACAGGAAACAGATCATTCTGAATGGCCCCTGTTTCCTTTTCTCTGTACAATCTCCTAATGAGTGGTTGGTACTTCCCTGTCTACTGTAGCTGAGAAATATTTAGACAGTACAGTTTCAGATGGAGTTAACAATAAAGTACATGAAGGCAATGACCAAATGTATGTGAGACCTGAACTGACATGGACTCTGTTGTGCTTGACCTAAATGGTCAATCACATCTGACCTTGCAGTATTATCCTTAGTAGCTCCTTAGGGGTTGCACTACTGATTTCCACATCCAAAGCAGCTGGAAAAGCTTTTCAGATCTCAGGATGTCTATCAGCTGAGGAGCATCCCATGCTGCAAATACTTCTGCTAGCACTTTGTCCTACTCCCAGTTATGCCATTACTCTATTGTGTAATGTACACTCAATATGGCTGGAGAGTAACAAACCTTTCAAGTTATATTGACAATTTAATTTCACATATATATCTACATGTGGTCTGAGCATGGAAACAGCTTACCTGCTCTCTGAAGAACATTAGAGTTTAGCCAGTCAAACTGGTCAGATTTTTTCTCTTTCTTCTTTTCTCTTTCTTCTTTCTTTCCACCACAGATTGGACTTCAGAAAGGTTAAAAAGGCTAGAAAAGGTTTACAGAGACAAGTAAGAAAACTTACAGCAACTCTTGCCTATGAGGACACCAAGCATTTTCTCACTTGGCTTGCCTATCCGATTTTAGTCAATATGCTTTTTTCCCCAGGCATGGAGAAAAATAGAGATTTTGGCCTGATAGTAACAGAGACAGCACCGAGAGCAGATTAGAGTCAAAGAGAAAGTGATACACTTGGCTTCTTCAGGACATAAGTACTTCTCCCACAGCACTTAAGACCTTATCAGATTCAGGTGCCTTCTCTCTGCCTTTGACCTAAAGCCCCAATGAGATAAGATTTGATGACTGGCTCCATGGCTAAGCAAGATGCTTACCTGTTATACTACATATGCACTGCATATGCATTCTCTTGAGCTCAAAATGATTATACAAATCCTAATAATCAACTAAGGTCTCACAAGTTCTGAGATTAGGAAGCGTTATTATTGTCATTTTACAGATAAGAAAAGAAAGGCTTTGAAAGGTTACATGATTTTTCCCAGGGGTCATTTGGGTTGTGATATACAAAGGGGTCCTCAGTATAAAGGTTCTTCATAAGGACTCCTGCGCTTCACTCTTAAGGCCTGGGAGGAACTCCAATCAAGAGTTGAACTGCATTTGTAATATGCTGTGCACCTCTCTATAAGTCAGAAGATTAATGTTGACTTAGCTATATTCAGCATGTTTAGTATCATTTCATAGTCTAATACAGAAGATGAGTGTCTGAAACTTCTGTTTTTCCATCCTCTTACTTTTGGGAGACATTAAAATCGCCTTACCACCTGGTTAAACTGGCAAATATCAGCTTAAGCACTTGTGTTCCTGATACATCTATTAATATCACAGCAAGCAGCACATGCCAGGTGCATTACTTTGAGAGGCTTGGGGCAAGGATTCAGTCCAAAATGATGCTGGTCTCATTAAGAATCATGTTTTCCTCTTTCTCACTGTGTTCCTCTAATCTTCTTACAAAGCAAACAAGCCAGGTGTTTTCCAGGTACTTGTGAAGATACAAGACTTTGAATCCAGCTTCAAATGTTTACAGACTGAGTTCTGTGCAGTTATTGTATTGTTTGTGTGGTGCAGAGTTTAAAAGGGCCAGCTGAGAACAAAATGCTTCCCTGTTGCTCTTTCACATACCCCAAAGGTATTTATGAAGGCCAATAAGTCATTTCAAACACCCTCTGGCACAAGCAGTGTAGCCATTTAGTGACTCTCAGTTACATCTTTTCAATGTATATAGGCTATACTTTCACACTATTTAATTTAAAGGACCCACACACGCTCCAAGGTAGGAATGAGTTACATGGAAAACAAAGCTTGTGTGAATGACTTGTCACTCCAGAATGAAGTTAAAGGCTGTCCAGAAGTTGTGTGAATACTGTGCTAAATCTCTCATTTTAGAAACATTGTTGGATGACAGGAGCAGATTCCAGACTAATACAACTGCACACCCCTCTATCACACAGCCGCCAATTCCTAGCAAATTCTGCAATATAGTGACAGTAATGGAAAGCAAAATGATCTCTAAATAATGGTTTAAGATGGTTACTTGATAAAGGGCACCACAATAATTATGATCAATGGAGCATGGATTCAATATATATTGCCCATTTAGATGCACCAGATTAGCTTAACAGCTTTCTTTAATGTTCTGAGTATTTTGTGTGTGTGTGGTTGTGCATGTGTATATGAGAGGGACAGCACTGCACATGGTGTATTCCCCATTACTTAGTATTTATCAATGCAGATGAGCATCTTGCTGTATGGGAAAGTGAAATGTAAAAGTTAGACTCTCCGTTGCAAAGACAAAGCATAAAGAGTTGTATTCTTTTTAATGGAAAAAACTATTTTATGCTTTTAGGGCCAACAACTGCAGAAATAATACTTATATCTTTGAAAAATAACACACACAAAGAAGGAGATAGGAAAAAAGTGCAGCTGGACTGAGTGCTTTTTGATTGCTCAGGATATACTGAAACACAATGAAAGCCTGAGGAGAACCTGAGGCAGTGATGGGTTCTGACTCACACGAGGGGGGTCTACGGATGCCTTGCAGATTCCCAAGTTTTTGGTTTGCTTCACAGGATGAAAATGCAAGTTTCTGAAATGAAACTCTGCCAATTTTCAGTCTAGAATAATTGAGGAAATAATCACCTCTAGGTCAGTTTCACTGCCTAAATATTTTGCCCACTGAATTTCCATCAGCTCCAGCATTATGTGAAAATGACAGTTGGGCTGTATCGTGAGACTGTGTAATATACTTTGGTCAAACAAGTGACCTTACTTACATAAATCTAGTGCATGAGCCCTTTCTGCTCCTCACTGGCCATATTAGTGCAGTATGAATGCCTCTTGGATTCCAAAATAATGCAGAACATTGTTATTCCTAATTTTGCCTGAGAAACAGAGGCATTAGTGGGATGGTTGAGCTGGGAGCAGATGGCTGAGTTCCCACTTCCAGCCTCATGCCTAACCACTGGTTTATGTTGCCTCTTATTATGCAGTGAAACAACTAACAGTTGAGGTTTTTGTTTCAGATCATTTTTGTGCCATAGGTTTGACAAAGTTAGCACTCTATTTTGACAGGGAACAGAAGTGCAATGGTAATTGTCACAAGACAGTATTGGACCTCGGCAATGGAAGAAGTAAGGTTATTCCTAAACTGTAGAGCGAATGCAAAATCTAACTATGAAGGCTCCTCAATGTATATATAACTCCCTCAAACCCAACAAACTAAAAGCAACCAAAAACCCTGGACTAAAGTTCTTGAGATCTTGCATTTTGTTTGGGTTTGTTTTCCCTGCACAGGTTCTTGCTTGTTTCTTTAGGCTACACTAAAAAATGCTGCTTTCAACTTTGGCTGGCTGCCTAAGATGCCACGAGGATTTCTACAAGGTGTGTTTTTCCATATATTGTAATGTATACAAAGGAAAGGCCCATCAGCTGTCACTCCTGCTGGAATGCATTGCAGTGCTCTGCACCACCACTGAAATCAGCTGCCTGATGCTGTGCTCCAGATGGAAAGCAATTCTGCAGGGGAGATAAAATACCCCAAGCCCTGTCCTGAAGGTGACGTAAGTCATCATGTAGATCAGTTCAAGAATGATGAGAGGAGCAATATAATGATTTCATATCAAAGCCACTACAGGATATGATTTGGATGGCCTGTGGTGCTGTATTTAGGGGATGTAGTTAGGCACAAGCCTCTCATGGCATTCACTTCAAAGTAATGGGCAAAGTAAATGGATATGAAATGCAGTGCTTTAACTGCAGTCCCACATGCTGGCTCTGCTTCGTGAACAACAATGGCAATTGGTGAAATGATAGTAATGTGTGATATACAAATATTTTGGGTGAAATATATAATCAGTTAATTGGTTTATTAAATTATAAAACTTTCGTTTGCTTGAAAGAGCAATAAAACTGACTAAATGAATATTCACCCCTTTGAAGACTTCTTACATTAATTATGTTTATGCATCACTTGCAGCAGTAATGTTAGACAAAGGAAGCTTTATCTTTATATGCCATAGCTACATTGTATTGTGGTACAAATGATGGCACCGACTTTGTGTCTACATAATTACTGAAATCTTATCCCTTTTGTGTTTGCACATCATTTTCAGTTTTTTGGAATAGTTAAACTCCATTTTACTTTTTAATAACATTTTAGAAATCATTCTGATTCAGGTAAACAGAATTTGATTGCTTTGATGGATTGAAAATGGTTAGCTCAGCCAGAGCTTATTTGATTTGTTTCTTCAGGGATTACAAAGAATAGGATTTTATCTATGAACTGACAAAAGAGGCAATCTCTGCATTTTTGCCTATGAAATAGCAGACCCACTAAGCCATTGCTTCTTCACATAGTGAATGTATTAGTCACGGGGTTGCTTTTTATTCATTTTCAAAGTTTTTCTTCCACATTGCATGGGGTGTCAAGCTCTTTTGTTCTTGAAAAAATCAATGTGGAAAAATACTACTGTCAAATGGAGTTGGGGGAGATTCAGTGGCCCATTCGATTTAAAGCAGATTTGAAAACCAAACAAACTCTTTCTAGCCACTAACGGACATCTTAGACAAATGCTCTTCAACTAATGCAATGGGTTTAGAAGCCTCAAGTATCTGAATGCTAATTACCTCTCAAAGTTCAGGCTGGGAGTTCTCCTGTGGGTTTCCTGAGAGCTCAGTTTCTGACCCAGACAGATTACGTGGTTTCCTGGTACCACTCTTCATTTTCTCCTGTGTGACATGACATTTGCAAAGCAGACAGCATCGAGAAAATGTCAATATAGGGTACACAGATGATACAAGACACCCTGAATAATGTGTTTGCAATTGTTCTTACACTGGCCAGAGCATTCACTGAGTCCCCTTCAGAGATGCTGCCAAGCACCAGGGGGCTTGAGCCCAGTGGGTTTGGTTCATGGATGAATAGATTGTAGCAAGATACTCCAAAAAGCACTGAACAATTTTTAAGGGAATTTGTCATTCACAAGCTCAATGTGCCTCACACTGTGTCTGGGGAAAGAAATAGAAATACAAAGTTAGAATCACAGAATCCCAGACTGGTTTGGGTTGGAAGGGGCCTTAAAGCTCATCCAGTTCCAACCCCACGCCACGGGCAGGGACACCTTCTACTAGAGCAGCTTGCTCCAAGCCCCTGTGTCCAACCTGGCCTTGAATACTGCCATGGATGGGGCAGCCACAGCTTCTCTGGGCAACCCGAAGTTGGTCCTTACTCTGCATCTTTGCAGCCAGGTATTGGATGATGCGCACAACTTATATCCAATCATCCTCCAGGTTTTGGAGGTTTATTTTCCCTTTATTTCTGTTTGGGGTAGTGAACAGAGAGAAGTTTCATCATTCAGGGCGCAAAATGTTTAAGTGCGCATTCAATTTTCACTAATAACTCCCCACTTGTTTAAAACAAAGTTTTCACTGGCTGGGATGCTGTGTCCTGACCATTTCCAGATTTCACTGCCACGCTCTGACTATTGGAACACAGCAGGATTTCCTGTATATGCTTTAAAGCTCAATTAAATTTGACATCATATATAGCCTACTCTCAAAAAAGTCCCTTTAACAGTAACAGCAGGATGTTTCTCAGAATTTCCATTTAGGGCCAGACAGGACGAGAAATGTACAGTGTGTTACTTGTGCATCATCCCCACTAAGTGTGAGGTTTTAGATTTGCTCTGTGAAAATTAAGAGGCAGTTTTCAAGTGCCTCAGATGAGAAGATCAGCTAGTGGAAATCAGGGTTGGTCCATTTCTCCTTTGATTTCCACCATCTGAAGATTTGTCCCAGCATCGGGTTGGTGCTCTTCCCTTTAATATCTGCATAAAGCAAATGCTACTCATCCTGGTAACTCAGAGGACAGCAGCACACAAGCTGCTCTAGGAAAGGTCAACTGTCCTGAACTCATGTCACTGCCCCAACAGCTCTAACTCTTACAATTTGCTGCAACCTAATGCAACCAGAGATGACACAGGATGGTGTGAGGTTCAGAAATGAATGCAGGGAGTTCCGGCATGCAGGGACTCTCCTTCTGCTGCTTCTGGTTTATTTCAGTTAAACATGAATGCTTTCTCCAAGGTTAAACTTTTAGAAGAATCCTTGTTCTCTTGGTTAGAGAGAAACATTTCATATACCTTGTTTTTATAATTAGGTGCCGCCTTATGCTGATTTACGACTTATTTTAGCTTTAACTGGTCTGTGTTTCTGATGGCAAAAATGATAATCCATACTCCCATGTACACTTCAAAGAAATGCTGATAATCCACTGTGCTTGACCCCAAGATCTGGCAGCAGAAATCTGGAGGAGAAAACAATGTGCTGAGTATGATGCTGCAAGGGCTGGAGCAGCTCTGCTCTGGAGTCAGGCTGAGAGAGCTGGGCTGGGGCAGCCTGGACAAGAGAAGGCTCCTGA